>JAUZST010003646.1:0-16983 GCA_034779995.1 Parotocinclus haroldoi | reverse complement strand
TTTCTGTAGCTCGTGAAAAGATATTGTGTATTTTACCTTACTGTTGAGCCACCTGTAACTTGCTGAGTACTGTGTTGGGATTTAGGTGTTTGGGATTATAAACTACCCGTAAACTTTTCTAATAGCATACCACAGGTCTTTTACCATCTAGCTGCAGTTATTTAGGCTGTTTTAATATTTTGTATTGTTTTAGTGGTCAAGAAGTGGGCCACCCTGGAGTTCTGGTCTGTTCCTCTTGGGAGTTGTATATCTAGTTGCGTAGCATTGCTATATGTGACCTGTCCATGGTCAGTATTGTGAGAGAACTCTGTGGGTTTGGGCACTTCCTTGACCACGTTGTTTTGCGACCCTGGGTTTGCTACATAAATGTTTGTATCTGAAACTAAATCCCACGCAGTGATTTTATATTTAAAGCATTTATTAAACTAGTCGAAAATGTCTCTGTTTTGATAATTGACTCAAAGTGTATATTGATATTTAATATTCTAAATTGTGCAGGTGCATTGTTGGCTGGCTCACTCATTTAGTTGAGTGGCCTAGTGTGGGAAACACCGCTGGCTTCTCTGGGCCCAAGCTGAGATGGACTGACGCAAAGTGGAAAAGTGTCCTGTGGTTTGACGAGTCTACATTTCAAATTATTTTTAGAAATCATGGCTGTCATGTCCTCCACTCCAAAGTGGAAAAGGACTGTCCGGATTGCTATCAGAACAAAGTTCAAAAGCCAGCATCTCTGATGGTATGGGGGTGTGTTAGTGCATAAGGCATGGGTAACTTGGACATCTGTTAATGCATCATTAATGCTGAAAGGTACATACAGGTTTTGGAGCAACATATGTTGCTATCTAAGCAATGTCTTTTTCAGGGAGGTCTCTGCTTATTTTAGCAAGACAATGCCAAGCCACATTCTGCATGTGCTATAACAGCATGACTTCATAGTAAAAGAGTGCAGGTACTAGACTGCCCTACCTGCAGTCCAGACCTTTCCTTACCTTTTTATTTATCAAGCACTGGAATCATCCTAGTGGCCAGTACTGTAATAGATGGACTCATCAGCCTACCCCAGGCAATATGGCTAATGTTTCAGACTCATGCACTACATTTGGAGTACCCAAAGGAGTAATACTGCTGTCAGATTCACTCATTCCAGCAAAACATGAAAGGACATGAAAAATGCATTTAGCTTCATGCAGGTAATGCTGAACTTAGCTTGAAAAGAACTGTTACCCAAACTACAAAAATGCAACAATGAGCTTGCAGTGTAGAACATATTCACGATTGTTCCACAAATGTTGATCTTGCCTATTTTGTTGTATTGCACAATTACATTTCTGTGATGGAGCAATCAGTAAAAATATTCTGCTACTACACCGCTCAGATACAACATTTAAAAAGGTCATTTTTCTCTAATTATTGTACATTTAATCTGTGTCACTTACCATATAAATACCTATACATGTACAGTTTCTGCATTTTGTGATTTACACACTGTAGTCCATCTATTCCTCTACATACACTGCATATGCATACATTTTTAGTCTCTGTTTTGGGGTTTTTGTTTTGTTTTGAGGGATATGAATCTATTTGATATCATTTGGATGATACAGAAAAATTTAAATGTTGAGTTAAAGTCGTTTCGTCATAAAGGTTGATTTTGCAGCAGATTTTCAGTAAAAATGTCTTTAAGAAAAGATGGCCAGGCGATCTCCAGTTTGTCATCAAAGGTGTAAGGAAATATGGAAATTTTTAAAAACAATGTACATTGAAGAAAACTTGAAAGGGATTTGCATATTTCTCTCTTTGGAGTGCAGAATATCATTACATGATTTAAATGATTAATTAAATGAATAAGGCAGGTCAAGACCACAAGCTTAAGATTTAAATCATGTGAGCTTTGATCCATTAGATGGCACTACATCAAGAACTGCAATTCATCAATAGCTGAAATAACCACATGTACAAGGGATTACTTTGTCAAACACTACAACACAGATTAATTTTCACAAATGTAATGCCCAATTTAAGTATACTTGATGTCTGTCTCAAAAACCTAGCCTATCTTTCCAAACTGTAAAAAAAGATTTCTGGCTAATTTAGATTTTTTGTGTGCCAAAGCTATTACACATCGAATGTGATTTCTATGTGATTAAGTTAATGCACACATATATTTAAACAGTAAATTAATTTAAATTAATGTGTGATGACACACCAAATTGTTTTTTGTATGGGGCGAAAATGTGAAGTTATTTTATTTGCCCTTGGTTAGATTTTTGGAACTTTTGCCAGTGGGTAAACACTGCCTGACCTATCATGGTTGCATCTGGTGTTGGCATAGACATCATCAAGCTGACTGATGCACTTAAAACAGATAATATGGGAACATGGCAGATCAGCTTTTACAAATCAACGTTGACGTATAACTGCTTTTAAATATTAAACCACATTATTATGCTATAGGTTATCAAAAAGGTTATGGCAAAAAACTACAGAAAACAGATAGAAATGGACACCAGTAAGCTGCCAAGCAGTAAGAAACAAATAGAAAATGAATATTAGGATGTTATGTATTTTCTGGTGAAAAAAAAGCTGCATATAGGATGTAATAATGCTGAACTGCAGAATCATTAGTGCTGTGTCTTATGAAAAGGATTTGCATTTCCATTTTATAATTTTAACAATGCTTTTATTTTTAGTAGGATTTATCTTGCACATGAAATAAAGTTTGTGCTGGAAATTAGTTTAAACAAGAAAACAAATAACTTATTTGAAAGTTAATTGTTCATTATTAGTTTCATTGTACCTTACGTTTCCAAACAGGAAAGCTTTTATAATTAGTTTATTGTATAAAGCCTTCATTTTGAAAATTGAACTACGGATCTCAGGAGCTGTGCGACAACCATGCTAACTGCTTGAACCACCATGCTGCTGATTACATATTAATGAAATATATAAATGTCCATTAAAAAGATAAGGTTCTTGCTCTTTCTCATCTGCTGAGGCTCTGCATATGGAAATTAAGTCATTCTATCCCCATGATAGGCACAAACATATGTGGATTCTGATTATATTCAGATGAGAATTTAAATTTATATTCCTGCTCATCCTTGTTTTGGTCTTCTATAGGTTAACAATGTTTACCAAATACATAATTCTATCACAATATTATGACCACTCTGTATTTCTACACCAACTGTCCAGTATATCAGTCTATGTTTACCATATGGGAGGACTTTGCAGTTTTGTGATTACAGTCTGTAGTGTTCTGTTTATCTACATTTTTTGTTAATTCCATTTTACTTTGTTCTTTAATGCCCAGGACCCCTACATGGCCACTGAGGATCATACACTATTTGGGTGGTGGATCTCACTCACTCTGCGCTCTATTAGACATGTATTACATATTTCCCCAACTTGTAAATGTAAAGACATTACAGACAGTAGCTCTCTGTTGCAACGTTTGTGTTAGTCATCCTTTAATGCTTCATCATTCACTCACAAGATGCTGCCTACAGGATGCTTTTGGCTGGATATTTTGGATGGCAATCTATTTTCAGTCCAGAAGTGTTTCAGAGGTGTAGCAACACTGCACTCCAGTAGCACTGCAGTGTCTAACACTACTGTATACAACAGTATATGGCAATGATTTAAATTATTTTTTCTAAGATATGTGGAAACTGTTTAACACACCATGTGCTAATTAACAAAAACAATTAGCATGTGATGTTGTGTAAAGCACGCGTCGGTAAGCACCAGGGCAGAATTAATGGTTTAAATGTTTTAAATCAAATGTTTAAGACTGAAGTTAACCAAGTGAAAATCTGAAGAGAGCTGCACCAGATAATGCATTTACAAAATGTTATACCCATGGGGTTAAATTGAAACTGCAGATTGGAAGGATATTGTATTTCTGTGCAGGAATGTTAGAGGAAAGCACATGCTTTCCAGTGAGTGGGAATCTGATGTGTACATAATTGTAGATTATATTGGAGACTTTTGTTTTGCATTTTGTTGTTCATTTGTTTGTCTGACCTTAAAATATGGAGACTCTTAGATCTCAAGGTACTCAGATCACTCAGATCTACTGTCGCCTTGTGGTTTCCCCCCAGCATCAGAGGAAGAAAGCAGCCCTGCCATATAGACCATAAGCTAGATCAAAAAGAATAGTTCATGAGATAATGAATGGCAGCCTCACAGTCGGAGGAAGGTGAGCTATGTGCTCTAGCTTCAGAAAAAGAAACCAGATTATGACATAGACCATCTATGTCTCTGACCTAAGAATGCCTTCATTTGTTGATGAGAAAGGCAGAAAGAATAATGTGAGATTCACTATTAAGCTGGGCAATGTATTCAATTCCTAAACTGAAAACGCAGTGTCTACTTCTCCAGTCAATTACACATTGCCTTGAATTATTACCACAACACCTAGAAACCCCTGTGGAAGAAAACACTTGTAATGTACCTACCAAGAATTTACCTGACTCTGAAGGTGAAATTTCTAAGTCACTAACCACTTAAAAAAGCCTTTCTGCTAAAACATTATTGCCAAATGAGTGGCCCTCCCAGTAAACCTGGTACTAATGTAGCTACTTCATAAATCAGGGCTGAAAGATGCTGAGGAATAGCACAGATGTAATGGCCAGTGTGCCAGCACAAACCACAATGTTTCACTATCACCATTTGGGCAATAAATTAATTTCCTTCATCCATTCCAAATTTGAAAGTAATAACAGGGTCAATACATTGAAATCCCATCTGATCCACTCGTGATTTATCACTGAAACTATTAAATAGTGTAGTAGTGTGTAAGGAAGTGTTTGTTTATTTGCTTATCACATAAGCAGCAATTGCTATTCATGACAGTTATACTACTAAAAGACACTCTCACTGGGGGCAATATACCAGCAACCAGTTATCTTAATGCATGTCTCTGGAATATGGGGAAAACAGATGGACATAGGTCTTATTTATTTATTTTTTGTCATTGCCATTATTTTGTTTAAAATTCCATACCCTCTCTATTGGGAACGTGAGCACTGTAGGCTGGTGATTGAAAGACCCGTGCCGTCTGTCTTTGCAGTATTCCTTTATAATATGTGCAGCATGTGATTTTACATTGTCTTATTAAAAAATGCATGGGTGGTCCTGTAAAAGATGTCATCTTGAAGGTAGCGTATATTGCTCTAAAATCTCAATGTACTTTTCTGCATTAATGCTGCCAGCTAAACTACCTTAGCCAAGGGCATTAACACACACCCATACCATGACACATCGTTGCTTTTGGACTTATTGCTGATAACAGTATGTGTGGTCCTTTTCATCTTTGGTCTGGATCCCACAGTGTCCATTTCTTCTAAAAATCTGAAATAATTTTACTCTTTTGTAGCTCTTATTGGTCAAATTAATCCCTTGATCATATGGTCATATTGATAAAAGACTGTTCTTGATGCAGTGACATTTATCGGATCAGAAACTATCTTTTTCTCCCATTCCTAATAAACTTTAAATAAAACATTTGACTGAATTTCATCATAAGCATCAGAAAATTTGTCTTTAAGAATAACATTTTTTATCTTTGCAGAGTAAACAAGTGCATTGACATTACCCATGGATAGAAATTTGGAGAATGTGGTGGTCACTCGATTAGACCCCTACAACCAATAGACTTTTAAGGAAACATCTGATCAAGAGAGTCTCTGACAATGCACCTGTAATGAGGCAAGGTACCATTGTGTTGGAAGAAATCACGAAATGGTCCATCCTCTGATAATAATGTAGGAAACATTTTTTCATCTGTCAACCTTGCATAATGGTCTGCTTTTAATGTTCCATCAATGAAGAATGTTTCCATATATCGCACCATACTATGACTCTAGTTAAGACAAATGTGTTAGATCTGTAATCTGATGTGATCAGTCTAGTAAAGTTTGTGTCTGACCGGTGTCAGTAATTAAGTTTAATCTGAAATATCTGTCACCCATTTTGCTAACAAAGGATGACAAACAGTTGTCATCCTTAGTCAGGTGTTTATCTGAATTTTGTATCTGTGCCATTTATGTGTAGACAACATTCACTGAATTGAGACACTGCTGATCCCACATTCCAGAGACAGACAAGTGTTATATGGGCTGTTATGCTGAATGAGGCCAAAAAAGCAATTGCTGTATTTGTAGCTTTTTTATAGCTTTAGTCTATAGCTTTAAGTTTATTGATGACAGAACCTATCTCTCGGAATTTAGCAAGAAGTTTATCAAAAGCATTGTGGGTAATAGATAGCCATATATATTATGTGCACTCACATGCCAATTTATTAGGTTTGCCTAATTCTGTCTAAGTTCCTCTTAGCATATAAATGCGCTTTTTAGTTCTACCATTACCATTGTTAGTATGTGCTGTATTCAAACACCCCAGTGCCACTGTTGGACTAAGAATAGTCCTCCAACCAAAAATGTGCAGCAACTAGCATCCTGGGAGGGCATATTAAGGATTAGAATATGACTGAAACAAACTACGCAAAAACACCTATGTAGAGCAATAAAGTAGCTATGCCTAATGGTGTGCACCATGAGTGAACACAATGTTCAAATACTCAGGCAGCACTGCTGTGTCTCATCCACTGCACAACAGGCACTAACACACCACCACCATATCAGTGCCACTGCACTGCTGAGAATCATCCACCATCAAATGAGTACCTGTTCTGAGCTGATCCTGCTGAATATTTCCCAGGTCTTGCAATATTCAGCATTTTACTCTCCTGTACTCCCCTGTGCAAAATGATGAACTAGGCAGTGTGTACTGTAGGGAGTCATGTGGCAGGCGCGATAAGCACTGGGAAATATAGTGAGAAAAAGTAATGGTTACGACAATAATAATTTTTTGCACTTTCAATACATTACTCAATAAATTGCATAGAAATATTCAATACAATCAGATATAAAATCTTATAATGGATATGTTAATAATACAGAAGGTTATAGGTTAAGTTATGTAAACAAAGTTATGTACTATGCATCGAAAGTGTTTGGACGGTCTCCTCAGTACGGTGTGTTGAGGAGTCTGATGGCTTAGAGGAAGGAACTGTCTGAGGGTCTGGCATAGATATTCTGGTACCATCTGCCAGACTGCAGGAGAGAAATTAAAGTTTGTGTGAGGGGTGTGATGGGTCTTTCTTGGTGCTGGTTGCTTTGCAGATACAGTGTTTGTGATGAATGTCTGTGATGGGGCAAGAGGGACCCCAGGGATATTTTCATCTGTCTTCAGTATCTGTAGAGATTTGTAAGTGGTACAGAAAAAATTGTGCTTTGTTTTAATCATTTGTAACACAATAGCTATTTGGCTATCTTTGGGTTTGCAGTAAAAACCTTCGCATTAGTAGCACAAAACCTATTATTTAGTATTATTGCCTAGAATATCTAATATGCAAATCTTTGCCTGCTCACTGTGAGTTTGGCAGAAAAAAATAATCTGTAATTTGTTCACACTATCCTTAAACCTTTCACAGCATCCTTAAAATGTCAATTCAATGCATATTGATCACTAGAATAAGAATAATGTGAATAACAAATATTCTAACAATCTACAGTTCAACTGAAACTAGGTTTTGTTCTTGCAAAACATACATAATGTGGTAAGAGTTTGTTGACACTACATACGACATCTCTTCCTATAGTCATGAGGTCTTCCTTGTAATTTGGAGTACTCTTTTATTTAATCTACAGACTCTGAACTTTGTGCTTCACTGACCCCATCTGCAGCCTGCCCTCATTGTACTACTGCCATCATCTGATTGTCCTTTCCTCAAACTCTGGTCTGTTTCTGACTATTTTATTCTGTCTCTGGTGTGTTTGCTGTTTTGTTTGATAAAGCCATAATGCTAAGCTAAAGCCTATCTCTTAGAAAATCTAAAGATAAAGGAGCAGCAGGTGCAACTGGACTCACTCCAGCCCCAGCGGTCAATGGGTGAACCTGGACCACAACCAGGGCCCTCTTCCTGTCCTTTCCTCATGTTCCTGGTCACTGAGCCGTGGTGCTAAGCCTATGAAGGTGAACTTCCTGCGCCTGTCCCCAGCTGAACCTCAATGCTAGGAGTTAGGATTGCCTGTCTACTGTGACTCAGCCAACCAGTCCCCGTGCTCAATGTGAAGTGGCGCCACCTCGCTCCCATGCTTGTCCTGGGCTGAGTCATAAGCAGGATCATGACCGCTAGTGTTGAGTACTCCTGTGAATTCTTTGTTTTGTACCTCCTCCCATGTTAAACTCCAGACTGGTACCTGGTCTCAATCTCATCCAGACCTGCTTAAGGACCTAAACAACCATACCATGTCGCTCTGCCAAACCATCCGTGTCAGCGCAGTGGGCGGCCTTCCTGTGGGCTCCGGATAGGTGACACTGTTCCGCTGACTATGACCGTCGATCCACATCACCAGGAGTACATATTTCTTTCCTCGTCCTTACTGGGTCCACCTCCCCCATTATTCTGAGTACACCATGGCTAAAGAGACACAGCTCCGAATTTCATGGTCTGACCCTGAGACCCTCGAGAGGTGACTTTCGTCTCCAATGATGTCCTAGCTCTGTCCAAAAGGGCCAACTCTGGGTTCAAACCCCAAGTCCCGCCGCCTCATCACGTAACCGTCTGTGCCGGGCCCAGCTCTCACAAGGCTCAGGACTGCCCCCTACACCAGGGGGAACAATGTCACACAGTCGTCATCCAGCAGTTACACAAACCAGAACTAATCAACTTTCACTTCCGGGTTCGCGTCACCTCATTCCCTTGTGCCCTACACTCGACTCAGATTGGAGCACACTCCCATGTGCTCATGTTACCGTTCTCATGTTCTTTCATCTGCACTCATTACAGCACACAGCTGATCCTCATTCCACTTTCTTATTTAACTCATCTGCACCTCACATTCTTCACAAAGCATTTTCATTCCATCATGCTGTATGGAATTCATCTTCGTCTAGTTGCACATTTGTCTCCGTTTGCACTTCACTCTCAACCTGCTTTGCTGTTATGATCCTTTTGTGGGCCTTGTGACAAGGGTAAATACAATAGATTAAAATAATTTCATTTCATTGTAAATTGCCATGTTGAAGACCAGTGTTTTCAGCATTCTAGTTACTTTTTAGTAATGTTTTAAACTATAAACTTTAAATTTGCAATTACATTACTGTTTAGGACAGATTAATTAAGTTAATTATCTAACTTAATTAATTATTGGTTAATTATTATTAGTTAATCTCCTTGGTATGGATATGGCCCCTATTTGGTAAATTGGCTCAGGTGTTCACAATTATGGAGATGAGGGACATTGTGCAGATCCATCAAGTACTTTCATACCAAACACCACAAAACATTTGTCTGTAGAAGCTTTTCTCCAACCTGCCAAAAATGTCAAATCAAAATAAGTGAAAATGACAAGTGTTCACTCTTGTGGTTCTATCCTTGTTTGTTATACAGGCCACAATTAGTCTGCTTTACATGGCAAAATTACATTAAAAAGAGAGAGAACATGATACAATTTTGGGTTACCCACATCTCAATCCATTGTTACTCTAGAGTGGTATCAATGTTAAAAAAATACCTAAATACATTTATTACAAAATGTATTTTAAATTTTCTATTTATTTTCAATACATTTAAATATTCATTTTTGTAACCTATAAAACAAAACACATGCTGTCTATTTGTGGACAGCAAAACTGTGTATGTAAGGCCAGGCTTTTTTGCTTGTTCCTTGGATCTACCTACTTAAGAATCTACTAAGGAGGGAGGATTTTTTTTTCAGTACTTCTCGAGGACTGTGTGGAATCAAGGTAGAAAGGAAGGAAGGAGGAAAAATTAAAAATAAATTTTTATTTAAAAATAAAATTTATTTAACCTACAATTAAATTGTACTCTATATGCTAGAATTTTTTTAGAAAATGGTTCCAAAAAAGTGATTACATGTATTATGCAAAGTTTTTATATAATTTCGTGGTTTCCCTGGAGATATGTTATACAATTGGAAAAGAAAACGAGGGTGTAATCATACATTACGCCCTTGTGGATGGATGGAAACTGACATGAATCAAATACAAAATGTTGCCATATCTTAGCAAAGTTATTCACAATTCGCATTGGCGTGTTTTCATCTAACTCCATCAGATTGACAGTTCCACAGGGAGACGTCGATCCTTGTATTTTCACTATCCGGCCTTATTTTCACTTGTCCGGTGAGTCTATTGATGTGACAAAGTCACCTACACATGTCCAGTCATTGTCAGGCCATCCCTAAAGACGACCGCAATCCATGGCCTGCCATCCACGTCGTCGGCCATGTTGTCTATGGGAAGCCAATCACCAGCGCAACTAATTGAACAGCGCTGCACGACCCAGTGACCAGCGTGGAGAGTTACATGTTTGCATATATACAGTCTGACAATACATTTACAGAGATTTCTCTGTTTTTTTATGTGCCTTTTTATTTAATGCAACAGGACAGGAAAATCCAAATAAGAAGCTTGCGAATAAGAAGCCAACTTCAGCCTTGTTATATTCTAAATAATTGAAAATTTTGCTTTGACAAGCAAAAAAAAATTGTTTTGTATTCTTCAAAAATGATCATCAGTGGATCTGTGAAACAAGCAATAAAAAAAGTCTGGCCTAAAGGTGTGTGACAGTTTGTCTGCCCTTAAGATACTTGACTCTTCCCTGTGTCTGTCACTATTACATGAGGACAGCTTTTCCTCAGGTGCTCCTTTCCCACTCCAAATCATTCATATAGACATCTCTTGTGTGTGTGTGTGTGTGTGTGTGTGTGTGTGTGTGTGTGTGTGTGTTGTTTACATCAATTTATGTGAACTAAAGCCCATATGGCAATACATCAAAATCAACTATTGTCTTCTCTCTGTGACATTTACTTGCAAAAAAATGCAAAAGTGCTGGTTTGTTTACTTTTGGGTATACGATTTCATCGTATTCATTGTTCGTTGTGCATCAGTGCATATAAGTATGCAGATATGCAGCAACAGCATCACGTTCACATCACCCATCAGAATGAGGAAAATGTAATCTTAGATTTTACCGTAGTACTGTAAATATTTTTTATATATTTTCATGGGACATCATTGAATATATGACTCCTTGATATAATGTAAAGTACTACAAGTAAGTCTACAGCTTGTATAACAAGGTAAATTTGCTGTGCCCTCAAAATAACTAAACAGTCATGAATGTCTAAACCTGTGTGTGTTGGTGTGTTGGTGTCCCACACTCTCTCATACTGGTCACTGGAACACATTCCACCTCATGGCAAACAACTCTCTCAGGATCTGAGAAAAAAGTTGTTGCTTTACATATAGACAGGCTAGGCTATAAGAGATTGAGAAACCTTGATAGTGCGATGCAGCACGGTGACTGAGACCAATGGATCCACAGGACAGGTTCCACTCAGAGCAGACCTTGCCATGGTCTACCAAAAAAGTTGAGTGCACGTTGTATCAAGAGGTTGGCTTTTGAAAATAGATGTAGGCGTGTTGCCAGCATTGCTGCAAAGGAAAAATGGTGGTGGGATCAGCCTATTACTGCTTGTCATCCATCGATAATGCTCAATAAAACCCCCAAACAGTTTGCTGAAGACAAGCAAACTAAGGAAATGGATTACTGGAATCATGTCCTGTTGTATGATGAGACCAAGATAAATGGGTTTTGGATTCAGATGGGGTCAAGCGTGCGGTGACAACCAGGTGAGTTGTACATTGTCAAGTATGTTTTGCCTACAGTTCAGCATAGTGATGTGAATGTCATGGTTTGGGGCTGCATGAGTGCTGCTGGCTGTGGGGAGCTACAATTCATTGTGGGAACCATGAACGCCAACATGCTGATGCTGAACATGTTCCCTCCCTTCAGAAAACAGGCCACAGGGCATGACCCCAAACACACCTCCAAGATGACCACTACCTTGCTAAAGAAAATGAGAGTAAAGGTCAAGCATGTCTTCAGACCTAAACCCTATTGACCATCTGTGGGGTATTCAACAGCTCAGTGATGTCATCACAGACGAGCAGAAGAGGATTCCAGTGGCAACCTGTGAAGCTGTAGTGAACTTCAGAGGATTTAGGCAGTGCTGGAAAACAATGGTGGTCACACAAAATATTGACACGTTGGGCACAATTTGGCCATTTTCACTTAGGAGTGTACTCGCTTTTGTTGCCAGTGGTTCAGACAATAATGGCTGTGTGTTAAGTTATTTTGAGGGCACAGCAAATTTACACTGTTATACAAGTTGTAGACTGACTTTTTTATATTGTTTCAAAATATCATATATTTAGTGTTGTCCCACGAATGGATATAAAATATACCCTCTTCTTTTGCATGTCTTGTTTTGTCTTGTTAAAAATGCATGGATGGCCCTAGAAATTATGATGTGTTGAAGGCAACATATGTTGATCTATGATGTCAATGTAGTTTTCTGCATTAATTCTGCCATTATAGTGTAAGTGACCCAACAGAGTCCCATACCATGACTGACCCTGACTACATGTTGTTTTGGTTTATTTCTTGGTAATGGGTTAAGGAAACGGTGCGGTTTTGCTTTAATTTTTACCCCTGCTAGTTCTGTTGCACAAAACACATTTTCCATCTGTCCTTTTTCATTACATTCCACCAAAATCTGACCCAATCTGTTTTTTAACATTCTTGACTGTTCCAGCTTTGCCAAAAATACCTTTGTGGATTTAAAATGGTGACAGCTTGGTTATTGGGGTTTCTGGCATCATCAATTCAAAGTACATTATCTTTTAATGTGAAGTCATTTTTTGTTTAGCAGTATTTTATCCATGGTGTGAAATTAATTATTTCAGCATCCATACTCCCCACCCTCCTCTGAGCCCTAAATGAGAGTACACAGGCTGTGGATCTCCAATGGATATGTACCAATGATACAGAGTTGATACACTCGAGCAGACACTGGGTGGATTTCCGCTTCTCAATTGACCTTTTGGCTGATGCCTCCTGGGGCTTACGGACATCTGCCTGTCAGATGCAAGTGAACACCTACCTCCAAGGTATGTCAGTAAATGTGATTTTGTCTCTCTTTCCTTGAGGCTCTTCTTTCATCTGTCACTAGGAAATGAGGACAGCACTACCTCAATTATCTCTAAGAGTTTTGTTTTAAATCTCTATACACTTTGAAATTGTATTTGGAGTTGAAAACTATATCAAATATTATTCAGTTATTTTATTTATACAGATACCGAGAAACAAATGTAGGGATGACATTCCTGGCTACATTTATTTGGGACATGTGGGGCTGTCCCCACTAACTGTAGACAGCTTCTGGTCATTGTATGGCTCTAACAGTGTTTCAGATGAGGTATGTATAGCCTGAAACACAAAAACATCAGGCCATGGCAAAGGGAGCCACATACATATTAATTGTCATTATACACTGTTCACAAACATTAGGGGATATTTCACAGTTAATTTCATTTGTAAATATCCTCTATTTTTTATGAGCAGTATAATTGCATATATTTAATTTTAAAATTAAAATGCCATTAAAGTGCATATTCATTGCATTGAAACGTGTAGGTTTTATTTATTCAGTATACAGGGTTGAGTCAAAAATTACCTATATGTTGGCTGTAGAACTGATTGAAATGAACTTTCAAAGAAAAATCTTTTACACAAATTTCCCTCTTGGATTAATAAAGTGATCTTTCTGTCTATCTATCTATTGATTCTCTATATAACAATATTCTGTCCATCTGTCAGCAAGCTTTCATATTCCCTCATTAAAACATGTTCTAGGCTAAGCTGGTGGACCACTGTCTTCATCTTAGACGTGACTGTTAGGGAGTCCAAACAGGCATTTGCCTTATGGAGGGAGAGCAGAACTATAGGGGGAGCATTAGCCAAAATTTTGGAGAGTGTCATCAGTATGGTCCATGGTGTGTGCACTTATCCTCAAATAACATTCCTCTGTGTTTAGTATGAATTTCAGGCTTCATCTCTTTAGTGAGCATATCATTGCAACAAGCTCTGCTGATCGGTGGAGCTTTTACTTGATGTTTCAGGATGTTTCTGTTCCATACTCTGCCGTTTTCTCTCTTACAAGTTTTAATATAACCATAGTGCACATCAATTATGACACACCCTCACTAAGTTAAACTGACATATTACACATATTTACACATCTTTCTATTTGTTTCCAATGTATGTGTGAATTCTTCTGATTTTGTCTATACTGACTTTCATAAATTACTTATTTGCTTTTAGATTATGGATGCCCTTTTCCTTCTAATAAGCAAGTAGATGTGCTATTTCATATTGTGTTTCATTTTCTACTTAATATGTCTTGTATGTTAAGGAGAAGTAGCCTCTGCAACATTTTAGAAATGTTCTTCATAGGGTGATCGGGATCTTCTTACCATAACAACCCAGCATGTCAAAAATCCTTGAAGGAGTACATACTTCATAAAGGTAGGATTAACAGTCTTAACAGACCTGACGTTTTAGTTTTTGCCCCATCAGTGTCCCGTGTTCACTAATCTTGTGATAAGTGTTAACATATTTTGACTAGATTAATAATTTCTGACACTATTATTTCACTTTCCAAGACTTTGTATAAACTGCTATAATTCATGGAGACAATACTTTTACATAAGCCTTAAATAGATTGGTGTCTGTTGTTTTTAAGGTTCTTGCACAGATCATGTTAAATTGTAATAACTACTTTTTACAGTGCCACCCTACACTATCCGAATGTGTATATTTACTGACATTGCAGATAGGCTCTATATTGACAGCCTTCTTAAAGTTGCAAAATGTACATGCAGTGTTTCTTCAAGACAACACATTTTTATACATTAGTAATAATGCTAAGATTTACCATGGAACAGTTACATTTTCCTGATAGTGATCACACAGGGAATGCAGAAAACAGTAACAGTTGCAGAGCTATAAAGGAGATGCTCTTCCCTAAAAAAACTACTCTGCAAACCTCATGGTCAGAATCTTGAAGAAGGCAAAATATAAGAAAAATGAATTAGAATAGCAGTTGTAAATGTAATAAAATACTTTTAAATATGCAGCAAAAATTACTATGTGTTCCTGATAAACTGATAAACTGTAACATTTAGGCTTAGGCAGTGCTTTCTGATGTTGTAAAGACCTTGCTTCTAAGTATATACAATGCTCACAAAAATTAAGATGGAAATATCCTCATTTTTTGTGAGCAGTGTAGATCATTCTTCATGTCAAGTTGAAGTAATAACTTTGTCAGTAGTGTTTCAAAAAACACTTTGCTGTACATCACAGATGATTGCAAAAGTCTGGCCGAGGTCCTTGGACAGCTCACAAAGCACATCCAATTTGAAAGAGTTGGCAAAAAAGTGCAGGGCAAAAAAAGCATACCATCTGCCACTATTAAAGTTGAAGAATTGAGGTAAACTGATCTTATACCTCAAGTTTACTTTATTTTTTTCATAAATATTATATACACATGCAGCAAAAAGCAAGTCTGTTTATAAATATTGTGTTTAATTGTTGTACAGTGCCATGGCATTTTAATATATAGACATATACCAGTGTGCGTAAATTATGTGTTTCAGTTAAGTGATTGCACCTGCAAGCTATGATAATTTTATTTTTGTATATTTGCAGTGCTGAACTGGAAGAAGTAGAGCAAACCCTTAATAAACACTTTGAGTCTTACAACAAAGTCACACACACAAAGTTGTTTTTGTTTATTTGTTTTTACACATTAACATTGTTCAAATATATAATGCATATGATAAAGATGTTTAAAAAATCATTAAAGGTTGCACACCATAGATTTAAGCGTCCATTGAGTGGAGGACTCCACAAATTAAGCGTGGCAAACAGTCACACACCTTAACACCTTTCTTCTTTACTTTCAGCACATGTAGCCTGTGTGACCTTACAGGTTTAAAAGTCTCTCTAGCTTTATAAATTGTATTGTGCAGTTATTTTCTGTATTTGCAGTTCTTTGAGTAACTTAATTCAAAGAAGTCTGACAGCATGGTCTGCACTGAATACTTTGTTTTAGGAAAAAGCTGACGGGGAGTCTCACTGTCCGTTATACCTAAGCAAAATGTCAAGTTTATTTCAAGGATATCCACAAAATGTAAACACCAAACAACAGTCTTAATAAACTACATAAGGACTACAAGAGTAATTGAGAGAATCCATTTTATTTATTTATTTATCTGCCAAGCTGCTGTCCACACTCCATTCCAGTTGGTACAGTATATGTGAATTGCTCTGTCAAAAACATGCTCTACTGGCAAAAATTCACAATTTGCTTAATGATGAATGCTTAAGACTGAGAGCTTTACAAAACTGCAATAATTTTTAGAATCGGATGAAAATGGATCCAGTTATGACTTTTTAATCTTCTGAGATTTGTATACATACCATCATTGGATAGGCTGTTAGGACGAAACAGATTCATTCAGCCTGCATAACCATATTTAGATAGATGATGTCGAAAGGCAAATTTTATTTATTAAAACAAATGACAAACAGGGTCAGTTTTCTGGGCTTGTCATTGTTGTTTGACTTCTAAACATGGTTCTAAAAACATGATTTAAAAGCAACATTTTAGTCTAGATATTAGTCAAGATTTTAGGGAAGTGTAAGTGCATTTTTTATTCATTAAAGGAACGGAAGGGACCCTTAAGTTTCACTTTGATATATCAGAGAGAATGTGTATGAGAGAATGTATGAGAGAATGTAAAAACAGAAGATAGTCATAGGTAGCTAAAACTACAGGTTATCTACTAGGACTGGGAAAAACCTTTAAATGCATACAAGACATAATGATCTAAAAAGTATTTGAAATACAATGTGAATTAACCATGTAATTCCTCTTCTTCATATTTCTTATTTTGATGTGTATCTTTAGGTTTCTCCAGATTTTTCACTCTGTAAACAGTCTTAGTGATAGTAAATCTGTGTTCCACATTCAAGCAACAAAA
>JAUZST010003645.1:6433-16983 GCA_034779995.1 Parotocinclus haroldoi | reverse complement strand
TCTAGGGTTAAATTAAATATGCATGAAAAACAATGTATCAGTGTCATATTTTACCCGTTGTCTTGCTACCGATGACAACTTGACTTAAAGTCCTTTCAAGCAAATTAGGGAAGACTGAGTACACCTGAAATTTCTGCTGCACCTCAGAATGGAGAATTCCACGTTTGACTTACATTGGTTGAGCAAGAAGATAGAAAAATCAGATCTTTAATGAGACCCTGTCATTACAGAAGGCACTATATAATAAGTTACACGAGACCAGCGCAGAGGGAGGAATAACACTGAAACCGTAAGATGGTTGAGCTTTTCAGAAGCATTCAGTAAAGGGATTAATTAAACAAGATGTCTCTGTCACCATACATTTGTGATGAGGAACATATGTCATTATATATTTAAATAGTCTTCCCGAGTTCAGGCAGTATTGGATGAATCTAAAATACAGACTACAGTCGCTTTTAGTAACGTTAACTAAAGCTGAAAAAACGGAAACGAATCTATTTTTACTTTGAGCAACTGAGGCTTCTGCGTTAGCTACTCACACACGTTCCAAAGAAATGTCAGAGGACAAATCACACACGGCTCTGATTCAGTTCCATTTTTTGAAGCTGCATGCACGTTCTCTGCATTTCTACATGCTGTTTTGCTCACAGCCAGTTTGTTTACCTTGTTAAGCAAACAGAAGGAGAGCTGTGGGTGAAACTCAGTGTGAGGTTGTCACCCCCATAAAGATGAACCCATATGTCAAAATACACGTCATGTTTTCTCTGTAACAAATTTCGACTAATGTTGTTGTTAAATACTAATATTTTATTTGCTGGACCGTGAATGATCAGAAAGTAAAGTTTAGACAACACAACAAAATCTTATTCTTATTTTGCTTATCCAGAGACACAGAGACAATGGTGACATTTGATCGCATTTGTATTGAGGAGAATCTTTTATCAGGTGCTATGCTGTTTAGACTGCGTGTTTCTTTTTAATTTCTGTATGTAGGCCCAGCTTGGCTGCTGCCACCGTGTGGTCCTACTGTATGTCAAGAATTCATATATATGAAAGGGCATTTTGTCCTGTGCAAAGCAATAATAGAGGCCAACACCATTTCTGATCACATGTAACCTTTTGTAATTCTTACTGGGTGGGTCATGTTGTAAGTGTTTAAACTTGTCTGAGTTTGGGTTGTTGGATGTAAAGCAGGTAGTTTGCAGGTGACTCCGGTTCAAACAACCTGAATTTTGCATGTCTGGTGCTTAAATGGCTGCAACTGCCTGTCTTGTAGGTATTAATATCCACCCTCTGCGAGAGGTGAAACAGTGGTGAACAGGGAGATTAATGAAATGCTGGTGCGTCCCTGAATAATTCAGAAACATCTCCACTTATTCCCATGCTGTTTGCTTGCAAAAGACCTGCATCATCAAATCAAGATAAATGGCACATTCATCAGACAAACATCTTGTACTGACCAATCCGAATGCTCTGTAGAAATCCTCGGTTAGATCCCGACCCAGGACTCTGTCTGTGTCGAGTTTGTACGTTCTCCCAGTGCTCTCCCATGTGGGTTTTCTCTGGTTAACATTAGGTTTACTGGTCCCTTAATTGCTCCAGTGTGGCTGTGCTTGATAATTGCAGTGCTTTTCAACAGTCAAGCCCAGTCACCAAAATGTACCTCTTTCTTATTGAGAGAGCTGGTATGATCTGGCTGGTGTGTTATGGTATGACCGGTTTGGTCTGGTGTGTGCAAACATTTGAGCTCAAGCTGTAAATTTAGGTCTGACCTTCTGGTGTGCACAAACTTTTGAACACATGGGTTGAGTGAATTCTCAGTTAGGTCATTGGAACAAGTGTATTCATCCCGATCTCGAGTAACACTATGCAAATTTAGACAAATTTGAAAAACTTGAGCTGAGTTGTTGGAGACGTTCTGTGCAGAGGCTCGCATTAGGAATGCGATCTTTTACCAAACCCACTTTCCCATTTCGCTAATTGTTCCTTTTTCACCTTATGCAAGCATTTTAACCTGAATCAAATTCACTTTTACTTGCCATAAGACCAAACACTCCAGCGCTCACGTTTCGCTCTGTCTCTCTTATCTCTTTAGATTAGAGATACATTTTAGGGCCAGATTTCATTTATTGCTGACCCAGCCATCTGATTGTTTCGAATTTCAAGAGGATCTGTTAGAATAAGGACTCCATTAGTGTTTTTGAGGCCCTGCGTAGGTGTAAAAGGATTTCTTCCAGGTTCAGTGTCAAAACAAGATGCAGTTCAGGACAGTTCAGTTATTCAGTTTAAAAAAAACACTCAGGGGTTACAAGAAGGAAAGTAAGCAATAGAAAAGCATGGAGTTCGCAGTTTCTTGGAGTTCATTTTGTTCAGTGGAAGAGGCACTGTTCATAAGTGTCTTTAATCCGATCATCCTGTAATCATGTGATAAATTTCTCGTGACCTAAATTGACATCAGAGATAGAAGTCATCGGAATTTCAAACACGTGCTGTTTCTTCTCGGCTGCATTCTTCTCCTGGGAGTCTTTCTACATATCTGCAGCACAACCAATTTTTTCGGATGTCAGAACAAGCGGTAATAATGTTTTATTAATTTACCCACAATCATCCGCAATCTTCAAGGTGTGGGTATGCAGGACTGGTTTTATAACGAAGCATAAAAGAGAATCTGCTTTGGTTTGCCTCCTGGGACCCATGTTCACTATACAACCTGCTACATTTTGATGCACAGCTAAAAAGAAAGGGTGTGGGGTTGATAGGATGGTTCTTACTGACTGACATTAAAATGGCTTGAGGGTGTTTAGCTCCAGGCTGTTATGACTGAATCAGATTTGAACCCCACCCCTGTCCCTGCTCTAGTTTTAGACAGTCTTGTGAACACTTTAGAGTTTCTGCAGTCTCTTCAGTTCACTGCTCTCTTCTGAAATACCTGCTCGTATTTCATATTCAACTGCGGTAGCCTGGCGGTTAAAGTACTGGACTCCTGATGACCCAGGGTTCAAATCCCACCTCTAGCAAGGTGCCACAGTCTATTCGCTCAGTCCCTCCTTACCCTGCACTCTCTTATTTATTTATTTATTATTTTACTATTATTTCACCCTCTTCAATGGTTAAAGTAATAGAATATCAACATATGGAGGTCAATATTGATAATACATTCATATTCAAAAAAGCATAGTATCTTAGATATTTAGTCGATAGTATCTCATATAGATCTGCAAAGTACCATTTCAAATATGTTGTTCAGACAATAGACAGTAAAACATTTAAAATGTCTTGTTTTACAGGGTACAGGTGACTAGTGCGATATTGTAAACATAGTCAAAGATCAAACCCTTGATTCATCCACCATTCAATAGATTAATAACAACCTCGATAGATAAAGTGCTTTACTGATATTGATGCCACAGATAAAAGGTGTGTGTGTTTGTGTGCAGGTTGTATGAAGCTACTTTGACATATTGATGGAATCGAATCTCTGGAGAGTCCAAACAGTTTATTATCGTGTGTGTTGGGATCCATTTCATTACTGTTCTATGTCTCCTAGGCAACATTTCTGCAAAGCACAACATTGACATAAATGTACATACAAATAAAAGGTCAGAGTGAGAAATGAAATTCTGCATTCTGACTGACAGAGACATGGAGGGATACTGAGAGACTGTGTAAGAGAGAAAGAGAGTTGTTGCTTGTGTGATGTATGTCTGTTACTAAATGTGTAAACGCTTTGGCAACACTGTACCAACCACAGTCATGCCACATACTAACATTAAACTATAGTTTAAACTACAACATCAATAACATAAAGCTAATTTTATAATACTGTATAATTTGAGGGCAGAACGGTGGCTCGGTGGGGTAGCATCGCTACCGGGTTCAATCCCAGGGTGGAGCGGCCTAGGGTCGTTCCGGGTGCTCTAGTTTCCTCCCACAGTCCAATGTTAGGTTAATTGGAGTCTCTAAAGTGGCCCTTAGTGTGTAACTGTATGCGTGACTGTGTGTGTGTGCTCTACGATGGATTGGCGCCCCATCTAGAGTCGTTCCTGTCCTTGAGCGCAGAGTTGCCAGGTGGGCTCCGGCTGGCCCGCAGCCCCATGTGGTTTAAGCGGAAGATAATGAATGGATGGATGTATAATACTAATTATCTCATGTCATTTATTGAATAATAAATAGAAAGTGAAAAATAAAATATTTATTGCGTGATCGCAGTTTTCCTCAATACAATGCTGCAGTTGGTCTGCATATACTGCATGCCCAGGAAAATACTAAATTCAGTAGTTCCAAGAACTACAGTTGTTGTGCAAGAAAGGGGCCAGGGTTATAAGAACTATGATAATGTTCCTCCGGCGTGAAAATGCCTTATACCAATTTGTTTCACTTGTTTCTTGTCAGGTCTTATGTTATTTGCTGGTTCCTACCTGCTCCAGATGCATTCTTTTTCTCTGTCGCTGCTTTTTGTTTATGTTTGAGGTGCGCCTGATTGTGTTTAGCATTACCTCTGGTGGTTTTACTGGTGAACCAAGATGGTCCTGCTGGTGAAGATTGGTACAGATTGTAGCATACCACATGGTTTAGCTTTATGTTAGGAAATGTTTCTAGTCCGGAAGTGTATGTTAGTCTTTTGTCTTCTGTTAGGCCTATTTTGTTTGTTTGCTTTTTTATGCTTAGCCTATATGCTTAGTGCTTTGTTTAGTTTCGCGTCTAGTGCAGGCTTGCATTTGTGTTTGTCTTTTTCTGTCCTCTAGGTTTGACTCTTACCTTGTTTATTAGTTTAGTACATTTGTTTACATTTGTTTTCCTGGTTTACCAATAAATCCTCATTTGTTTATGTGCCACATTTACAAGGTAAAATCCAAACAGTTGGGGAATAAAGGTCTTGCTCAAGGGCCCAACTTTCAGGTCAGATTAACAGCATTTTGGTCTATAACTCAACCACTGTGCCACCACAGTTACAGGTGTCAGTCATTTAATCCAGAAATCCTGGCTTGACAAACCTTTTTGCAAATAAATGTAATTTACAGCTCTCATGATTTTAGCTACATGACTTTTCCCAGGTCAATTTGGTGCTATACTAAAACAAGACATAATTTGTAGTGCTGTGATCGCACGCATTGCAACTTATACATTATACATAGGTGAATAAGGGGAAAAAAGTATGTTTTTTCTTTCCTTCTCCACTCAGAATGCGGTGTTTTCGAGCCCAGCCCTACTGCAATGCTCGTCTGTACGTGCTACACAAGCCAAATCTACCCAAATGTTCCTCCGGTGCGAAAGTGCCTTAAACCAAGTTGTTCCCCTTGTTTCTTTTCAGGTGTTATGTTATTTTATGGTCCCTACTTGGTCCAGTTGTGTTCTTTTCTCTGCCCTGTTTGTGGTGTACCTATTTGTGTTTAGCGTTAGCTCTGGTTGTTTAACTGGTCCAGCATACCACATGTCCAAAACACAACGTATGCTAGTCTCTGGATGTGTATCTTATTCTGTTTCGGATTCAGCCAGTCTGTCATTTAGGGATGTTCAAAGAGCCGCCACAGGGCCAAATGCGGCAGACAGATATTAATTGGCCTGTAAAAATTACTATTAGGTATACATTATTAGTGGCTCTCTTGTACATTGCAATATTTTGTTTCACCTGACATTAGTAGCATTTTGTAAAAGGTTTAAACAAGAAAGAAGTCCAGACTCACATTATGTGCCACAGCTACAGCTGTCAAGCCAGTGCAGACGTTACCTAATATGTTTTAAAGACACAGTATTATGCATAAAAGTTGTAAAAGCTGTTGTTCAGCCTAAATAATCTGAAATGATTTAAATAATCTCTCCTTTGACATCCTGCTGCAGTTATTGTGCTAAAGTGAAATTCATATTCATTTGTTCTGTACGTTTGAGTTTTTTTTATATTTTGAATACATTTTACATATTCACGTTTTAAATAATGATTTTTTTATTTTTTTTTTACAGAAAATGTGTAGGTGTAGGTTTATGTTAGGAAATGTTGCTAGTTTGGATGTGTACGTTAGCCTTTTGTTTTCTGCTGCCTTTTTATGTTTAGACTACATATTTAGCGCTTTGTTTAGTTTTGCGTCTAGTCTAGTCATACATTTGTGTTTGTCTTTTTCTGTCCTGGCATTGACCCTTACCTGCGTTAGTAACTAAACTATTCGTTTAGTGCATTTGTTTACATTTGTTTTCCTGGTTTGCCAATAAATCTGTATTTGTTTATTAGCCAGTATTCTTATCCACGCACATTTACAATTTAAAATCCAAACAGGTGGGGAATAGAGGTCTTACTCAAGGGCGCAAGGTCAGATTAACAGTATTTGGGTCTATAACTTAACCACTGTGCCACCACAGTCAGGGGTGTCAGTCATTTAATCCAGAAATCCCGGCTTCACAAACCTCGTTGCTCTCATGATTTAAGATATACTGTTTGTTGCTATACTAACAAAGGACATAATTTGTAGTGCTGTGATCACACAGATTGCAACTTATACTTATACTCTATACATAGGTGAATAATGAAAAAAATATATATGTTTTTCATTCCTTCTCCACTCAGAATGCGGTGTTTTTGATTCCAGCCCTACTGCAATGCTCGTCTGTACGTGCTACACAAGCCAAATCAGCGCTGCACTCTCTATAGGGCACATGTTTTATTGATCGCATGCGCTCCCTTTAAAGAGTGCAGCGCTGTCAGAGCACACCAAACCCATTCCCTGCCATGGCAAAAAAAAAATACTTTCTTATCTGAGTGTTTTCAGACTTTCCTGCAGCTCGGCTGGATGCAGCAAATGCCAGCAGCCCTGGCCGTGAAAAGATGAGTGGAATGAAAGAGCATGAAAGAAAGAGAGGAATCAATGCAGAGAAAAGATGAAGGAACTAAAAGATGCGGAAAGGTCAAAATCCAGGATCACCTGCTGTATGGTCGAAACCAGACTCCCAATTTGAACAATTTGCCCTTTGTAAAGAGTGGAGTCGAACAGCCGAGAATTTGGTTAAAAATAACAGAAGCCTAGCACTAAAAGTTTAATGTTGGTGCACTTGCTTTGTGAGTCAGAACATTGCTCAGAACTAGAGGTGGGAGTAAGTTATATATGTGTAAGTCTCAAACAAGTCCCAGGTTACTGGGGGAATATTCGAGTAACTCAAGGGAAGTTATGCAGAATGATACTAAATGATTGACTGGCTCCAGTTTCCACATTGAAATCAGTTAAAAGTTAAATTTACTCCCAACCAAATCTATCAAAGATTAACACAGACAATCTAACTTAAGCTTAACGTTATCTTCCTTGCTAATGTTTTTGATCCACACTTTTTACTAACTTGATCGACAGCATCATCCTTGAATCCAAACTTTACTACTTTTGAAATAGCTGTGTCCATGTTCATTTTCCGCATTCTGATAGGTTGCCAGGTTTGTATGTATTGAAACAAAAATCGCTCTATCATCTAAAAAAAAAAGAAAAAAAAAAGGAAATAAATAATTAAATCTATAGAAATACCACAGACTTAATATCGAAAAAGCAAGTATTTACATCAAATCAAGTCATTTCAAATATAGGTCAGTTCATTTTAAGTCAGTATTTTACAAATCAAGTGGTGACTTAAGTTTCCCAAGTCTACTCATTACTGCTGGTTTCACAAAAATAGTTGTAGAAAATAACAGTTCTTTGTCCATGTTAATACACTACCTGCCATGCTCGACACCTCCTTCCACACCTCAAACGCGTGCATTTGGTTAATTGGCCTCTCTAAACTGGCCCGGTGTAAATGTAACTGATTAGTATCAATGTATCGTTCCTCATGCCAAAAGCAACATTAAATTAAAAATAGACAAACAAACAAACGTGCCACTGTCACCTCTGGTTTGGTCATTTTGGTTCAAGACTTGTGTTTCCAGCTTTAAGACAAAGACCGTTGTTTAACAAAAACACTATATATTAGAAAACTGGCTAAATACTTGAATACTTATCCTGTATGTGCCATACGGTTAGGGTTTGAGTATTATGCTCTTAATTATGAAATCAAAATATTTGCTACTAAAGACTTACTTTCATGCAGAACATGGATGAAATCATACCCATGATACACAGAAATCCATGTAGACCGAAATGAACCTGTAATATTATTGCACATGTATTTAGAGGTGTAATCCTCTGCTGTATGGAAGATCCAGAGCATTAAATTGGGACTGAAAATACAACCAGTAGTGGAAAAGCCAGTTGGAGACTAAATGTTGCAGCAAAGTGTTGCAGTTCCAGTGGCATGGTAGGTGCCAACTACTGTCCTGGGTAGAAAAAAGCCAAGCTTATCCTGGTCAGGATTGTGATGAAGGGTCTGGAGTCTAATCCACAATTCATTAGATGCATGCAGAGGTATGTCCCAGGTGCCATTCAATTGCAGCGTTCTGTAAACTTATCGCCTAACCTTCACGCTGCAATGGACTGGCAGCTGGGACTCCAGACCCTTCATCACAATCCTGACCAGGATAAGCTTGGCTTTTTTTTACAGTAATAGATATGATTTCCTTTTCACACCCACACCGACCGAGCATCTTTTCCATACATTCGTTTGTTTATTTGGCTTCTTTAACGTCGCCACTGGCATCATTGGCCATCTCAACAACACACACACAAGGTTATATCTACGCACAAGTTCATCTCAACACCAGTTACAGGAAACCGGAGTACCCGGAATAAACCCCCGCAAACACGGGGAGGACATGCAGACTCCACACAGAAAGGACCCAGGCTGCTCCACCCTGGGATTGAACTGAGGCAGCGGTGCTCCCCACCAAGCCACCGCGCTGCCACATTCTTGTTGTTTCACACATAGAAAGTAATACTTGTTTTCTGTTATCGTTTATCCTCAGCTATTGCTCCAGTTTCACAGCAGGATCCCCCACGAATATTATTCTCAGTTCTCATTGTCTGACTTCAGGGCCTTTGCAAAGATTGCACAAATTTCTTTGAGCTATGGTTTGTGTATGTCTTTGATTCAGTGTCCTAGTTTCTAAGTTTGTGCTTGTAGTATTCTCTAACTCTGCTAGTTATGTTGTCTATACTTTTCTGATATAGAAATAAACAGTAAGGTTTAAGAGGTAAGAACCATCCCTCGTTCTCATACATTTGTTTAGTCAGCAAAAAGGGAATATAGAAAATATTCTATAATTTTCATTCTGATTGGTTGAGAAGCATTCTCCCTGTGATGATATTTGTGAGAACAGCATGCCTTTTTCAAACAGTTCCACACCGCTGGCTTGTTGCCAAGTAACGACAAGCTTTATCTACACAACTTATGACGCATACAAATAATGCAATAAACCTTATAAAGAAAAAAATTCTGTTGTTTAATTCTTAGTGAATTTTAGTTTTAGCACCTTTTTTTATGCGTCTTCACTTCGTTAACGTACAGCGTTGGTGGAAGGTATTTTCAGCATTAAAGCATATTTGATATAAGACGTAATGTCATGATTTTCTTATAAAAACTGTTGCATAAAAACAGAAGATATTAAAATGATGTGTGTTATGTGATTATCTATGGCAAACAGAAAAGGCTGTGATGTTATACACAAAAACAAACTCCCCTATTTGCTTATTTAAACACCAGCGTGTTGCATGAAGCCTTATAAATGCAGCCTTATAAAGAGCCGCTGCAAATCCCCCCTGTAATGGAGACACTACGGGACAGGACAGTGACATTTATGTAGGCTTTAAAAACATGGACTGAAAGGCAACACTACTAAGATGCTAAACGCTAACCTACTGCTAACTACACTGCTCACAAAATTTAGGGGATATTTTATGTATTTTATTAGTTTTTTAAAAATATTTATTATTATATTTTATTTCATTAAAATAAATACAAAGAGAATCCCACAAGAACTGCTGGACAATCTGATCCTGTCCATGTCCCATCATTGTTAGTGACTGTTTTGATACTCTTGGGTGATCATACACCCTGAACAGTTAATGTGGGGGCACTCTCGTCCAGATTGATATGCTTCTGTTCACCCCCATGAATATGTTGTGGTTTATTTATTTATTTGTTTTTTAAGAGAGACAGAGAGCGAGAGAAAGAGAAAAGGGGGTGTTAGTTGAGGTAATAAATGTGCTCTTCGGACACTGAGGGGAAGTTCATTCCACCACTTAGGAGCCAAAACAGAGAAGAGTCTAGATGCATGCCTTCCTCGTCCCCTGAGAGAAGTGGGGACCAGTCGAGCAGTGCTAGAAGACCAGAGTGTGTGAGTTGCAGTGCAGTCAAATCAAAACTGCTTTTTCTTTTAATCATATTCATTTTTAAATATAACACATATACTGTATCTTACAAAAGTGAGTACACGCCTGTCATTCTTGTAACTGTTTTATCATATCTTTTCACGAGACAACACTGAAGATATGACATGTTCGTACAATGTACGTCAATAGCTTGTGTAACAGTGTACATTTGCTGTGCCCTTAAAATAACTAATTATAATAATTATGAAATCAAAATATTTGCTACTAAAGACTTACTTTCATGCAGAACATGGATGAAATCATACCCATGATACA
>JAUZST010003644.1:0-42857 GCA_034779995.1 Parotocinclus haroldoi | reverse complement strand
AATGTGTAAGTGTGTGTGTGTGTGTTCATATACATATATCATATGGACACTTGAAATTTTGCTCTTGGGACTTCCAATCTTGATTAAAGTGCACCTGCTGTAAATTTAGTTCACTGGACATGACTTGACACATACCTCACTCCCTGAAATAAAAAAGCTGAGCAAAATCCAAACCATGAGGAGAAAACAACTGTCTGTAGAGTCAGGATTATGTGGAGGCACAGATCTGGAGAAGGTTCAACAAAACTGCTGCACTGAAAGTTCCCAAGAGCACAGTAGTTTCCATAATTCTTAAATGGAAAATGTTTCTAATTCACTTGGAGAGAAGGGAGTCGGTAAGAGAGCACCCCGGGAACCCAATGGCCACTCAAGGTAAGCTCCAAAGATCCTTTGTGCAGGTGGAACTTCCCGAAAAACCCTTACTGCACCGCTCCACAAGACAGAAGCATCTCCTTGGTAAAAAACACGTGAGAGACTGTCTAAAGTTGGCCAAAAACTGCACTTGATGTACTCTCATGTAGACTGTGAGAAGCAAGATTCTCTGGTCTGATGAAACTAAGGTTGAACTTTTTGGCCCCAATTCCTATTGGCATGTCTGGAAAGAAAAAACAGGTATTACGCATCGCCTTCCCAAAAGTGAGTACTGTTATGTATACACAAAATTCAGTACCAACTAATGCCTTTGGCATGATTCAGCAGGACAGCACGCCGATGGCACACTGTGGACATTGTTCAGGAATGGTCTGAGATATATGACAAAGAGTTCAAGGTTGATTTGAACCTCAATCTGGCCAAGCTGGGGGAGGTGCTGCAATAACAAGTCTGATTTATGGATTCAATTTACAATGACAGAAAAGATCTAAGGTCTCAGTGCTGATACCTCAAGACACCTTTAGAGGTCTTGGGGAGCCTTGGTCATTCAAATGGGACTGCCATAACATTAGGAAAGTATTTTTAATATTTGTTGTAATATCTATATAAGGTTTTATGTCCTCAGACCCAAATCAGTGTCTCGGCCTGGTTGCTACTTGTCTATACTTTGCTATCTTCATTTCCAAACACACATAGTATTACAGCTGGCATTTCTGTTTGTGCATTCGCCCTGTGTGCTGCTGGATAGTCCCTGACCCTCAACCGCATCAAACCTAAGCTGTGGGACTGTGGTGACCTAGTGGTTAAGGTACTAAACTATGGATCAGAAGGTCCAGAGTAGAAATCCCACCTCTGCAGCAGTTGGGTCCCTAAATAAGGCCCTTAACCCACAGTTGCTTGGATTGAAAGACTGCACTGGTTGTAAGTTGCTCTGGATAAGGGGCGTCCGCTAAGTTTAAAACACACACTTTTCAGGAACCGACGGATTAAGAGCGGTTTGTAGCTGACCACATTATATGTCGACTTTTGAAGATCATCGCATCACGGTGCCACTCTGGTTCACAGTCGGCTGGGTGGATTTGACAGCGAGCGAGATGAGGGATGTGGAAAGTTAGCAGCTATGACAGAAATGTTGCGTGAGGGTCCATGGCATTATACCTACACAGCAAGAGCCTACGGCACCGACTGCCAAGATCAGGCTGTAATGTAGAAAGCGGAGCTGTGCAGACAGCTCACACACACGCATCAGGAAATTCTACACATCAACAGGGGAACGGTGCCAAAACCTGCAGGGGTACAGCCAGGGGTGGGTAAGAGAGTGGGTATGAAAAATCTGTAGCGTGGCAACGGAACAACTGGGTATAGACTTTGATACGTCACACTACTGTATACGCTTTTGTCTTCAAAATATTTGAACATATACCCGATGTTGCATAATGCAACATTAACTGCTTAAAAATGGGAACTGGGACTCTAAAGTCAATGTACGTTTTTGTTGAAATTTTTTTTTTATTTCACTCTTAATGCTTTTTTCCTTGTTACGTTACTTATATGTACAGTGGTACCATGGTTCTGGATCACCTCAGAACCTAAACTTGTACGAGTCGAGCCGTGCCGGTCTTTTCACCTGAAACTCGATTCGATATCATGTTTTTTTTTCTTTTTTCGCACACCCAAGTCCCCACGAGTCCTAAAATGGTCACCATTGACAGCCAGTTGAAAGGAAAACAGAATCTGAAACCTCCAGTTCATCAATAGAGTAAGTAATTTGCTTTTACTCGTCCCTTTCATATATTTCCTATATATATTATAATAATATAATGTAAGAATAAATGATTGTAATAATAATAATTTATTACTAATTTGTATAAAAATTAGGGATCAATATCTATTAGGATAATATTTCTTGATTAAATGTCAATATCTTGATTTAAAAAATATATATATATAGCACACAAACACACACATACGCATATATATATATATATATATTTTTTTATATAATATTATATTATTTATAATATTCTAATATTTTTTTTTTCAAGATGAAATATTATACTAATAGATATAGATCTCAAATTTTTATACAAATAATTTTTAAACTATTATTAGAATATTTTATTATTGCATTATATTATTATATTTAATTTTATTATTATATAATAATAATTCGATTATTTTATTTTATTATTATAAAATTATTATAAAAATTATAAAAATAATAATATTATTTTATTATATTATTATACTTTAGACTATTATATTTTATAACATATTACTTTTAGATTATTAATATACTTTGAAAGTGCTCTCTGTTCTTTAGTGGGAACTAAATGTTTATTAGTACATAAACCAGTTTTGCTAAGCAAATGATTCTTTTTTTAAAACAACGTGACAAATTGTTGTGACAATGCAAAATGTGATCCAGACTGAAACGTGTGATGTGATGTTTTCTCCAGATCTCCCTACCTCCTCAAGCCCTTTCTTATGCACTTTGCCATTTGCTAACCCACAATGCAATGCGAAGTCAACATCTATAACGAGTATCCGTTACTCTGGAAGCAACGCTAACGCATCCGAGTCGAGCCGCTATCTGCGGGCTGCCAGATAAGGATTTGATTTACCATCCAATTAAAAGGCGTCATTGAAAAATTACTTCAAATAAGCCTTTCATTTTCTTTAATCAGTCTTCGATTCAAGTCTTCCACAGGCCCGCTCAAGCACGAATCCAGGCCTCATGAATTTTGATTACAAAAATCTGAGGCTACTCCAAGCCGCCACCACTTTCATTCTGTTACAGGGTTTGATAGAAATTTAATAAATCTATGAGCTCCTGCCAGCTCAATTTATCATCCCGTTTCCACCAGACTGAGCCATTATGCCCACGCCACAAATTACGAGGGATCCATCTAACCAAAACTTCACCCGGCGAGATTGAAGAAGAGCCGTAATCACTGCTAGTGAACCATATAATTGCAGGAGAATACAGCTAGCCGAGACATTAGCCTACCCTTTAATGCAGGACTTCCTCATCTTTAACTTTCTCATGCGCATGATGCAGATGAAGGAGGAGGATCACGCTCTCCTTCACCCTCTGTATAAGGAAATGGAGATATTTTATCAGCGAGGAGTTAAAGTGTGGAATAATCTGTACAGGTCTGCGCTGTTTAAAGTCCATCTGAGTAAAGTCCATTTGATTTAATGCCGGGGCGTTTGAGAATTAGAAATGGATGAAATACAGGATAAATAAAAAACCTGTCTTATATAATTAATTCACATCGGAATGACAAAAAAACTAGCGTGAGCAAAACCCTGTGACACAAAGCAACACGTGAACAAAAGTATTAAGACAAAGCAACACGTGAGCAAAAGTATTAAGACACAAAGCAACACGTGAACAAAAGTATTAAGACACAAAGCAACACGTGAGCAAAAGTATTAAGACACAAAGCAACATGTGAACAAAAGTATTGGGACACAGCCACACGTGGACAAAAGTATTGTTTTATCTTGTCAATATTTAATTTTATCAGTGTTAAGTCACATCATGTGGAACACAGTACAGGTTTGCGCTGTTTAACGTGATGATCCAATGTCCGAAACTGTAAGAACTAAAACAGCACATAATACAGAATGAATCAAATCCGGCTCATATATATCTAAATCTGGATAGATTTTATTCAAAGTACTGGGACACAAAGCCACACACAGACAAAAAAATTATTATTATGGGTATATTTTATCAAAAAGAATTGAGCTACAAAGCCACATGGCCAAAGGTTCTGGGACACAAAGCCAAAAGTTCTATATCTCATCATATCAGATGCACCTCGGTTTAACAATCCATCCACCTTGCATTATACCCTGTTACACAATAAGCACCAACTAGCGATGTTATGACATCACAATATAACATAATGTATTAATTAAACAGCTTATGGAAATGAACAGCACCCCTCCAAAAGTAAGAGCATAACCCTTTCAGCCCATCACAATGTGTGTTTGTGTGTAACAAGTCCTTTCAAGGACTATGAATAAAGTCCCAGACGTTACAGCTCCTGTTTTTCCCTCAGCCATTCAGAGCCCAGCAGCAGCCATCGTTCCACTGCCGAGAGAAATGTGTAAAAAAACTCAGCTTGGCAGCACTCATTTTTCAAACAGGCACGCTGGGGCTGGCCCCTTCTATGCCGGGGGTGACAGGGCTCTGATTGGCCGTGCAAACCCTCCAACAGCATATGCCTGTCATGGCATTTCCACGGCGACCCGGGCTCTGCTGGTGGCCAAAGGCTGGTGGGAAAAAGACAGCTCTGTGAGAACTGTGACAGAAACCCCCCTTCCTGTACGAGCTCAACCCCCCCCCACCCCACCTACACACACACACACACACACACACACACACACACGACTCGTGTTTGCAGAATCCATTAAAAGACCCTTTTATTCACAGACTTGCCCACTTAAAGCACATCAAACAGCCATCAACAACATGCCGGTTCTAAATTTAGCATTTGTGTCAGCACTCTGTATTTTCTCAATTTTTAAACAAGATATAACAACGCTTGTTTTAATTTCATTTTCTTTAAAGTGACCGCCATTTTGTTTTCTGTGTTTTCGCTTTGGCTGTACTTAAGTATTGCTTTATCCGAATCTGCGTGTTACTACTGGTAATATAAGCGTTTTATTGTTTTAAAGAAATGATTGCACTTAATTCTAAGCTAATTAACTACACACATGCAAACTTTTTGAAAAGACATTTGAAAAGATCCGTCCATCCATTATCTTCCTCTTAATCCTCTTAGGCCTGTGGTAGCCTAGCGGTTAAGGTACTGGACTCTGGACCAGAAGGTCTCTGCCAAGCTGCCATAGTTGGGTCCTTGAGCAAGACCCTTAACCCACAATTGCTTATAAAAATGTAAGACTGTATTAATAGTAAGTCGCTCTGGATAAGAGCTAAATGCTGCTAAATGCTGGAAATGTAAATGTAAATCCACATCCCATCCGGCAACTCTGGGCACAAGGGCAGAAACAGCCCCAGACGGAGTGCCAATCCATCATTAGGCACACACTCACAAAGTCACGTACACTTAGGACCATTTTAAAGACACCAATTAACCTAACACGCATATCTTCGGACTGTATGAGGAAACCGGAGTATCTGGAGTAAACCCACGCAGACACGGAGAGGACATTCAGACTCCACACAGTAAGGACCCAGACCGCTGGGACTGGACCCGGACCTTCTTGCTGTGAGGCAGCGGTGCTAACCGCCGAACCCCCGTCTTTTTTACTGGTGAAAAACATTTTCCAAACGAGGACGTTTTCTTTTACAAAGGCTGAAATGTGATTCAAAAGTGTTTTTAAATGCTATAAACAGGCTATTCCATGACTTGTTTCCTCTCTGGATTGTCATATCTTCTCGATTTCACCTGAAAGGATATTATACACTGCTCACAACAATTAGGGGATATTTTATTACGGAATGTTTTATTGTGAAATTTCCCATCATATTTGTGAGCAGTTTATTACAGGATAGTCCAATCGCACACCCCGATAGACTCTTGTTAGCTCTGCACATTTGAATGTTTTGGTTAAATCATAAATCACACCACGAGCGGAATATTGTGTTATTCCTTAACAACGCCTCTTATACTTGTGTGGAAAGTGGTCAGTGAGAGATGTTTAAAGTTCACTGTTTAATTTTTAGAATAAAATATGCTCAGCTCGGCGGGTAGCAACGCTGCCTCACAGTAAGAAGGTCCCGGGTTCGATCCCAGGGCGGAGCGGTCTGGGTCCTTTCTGTGTGGAGTCTGCATGTCCTCCCCGTGTCTGCCTGGGTTTACTCCAGGTACTCCGGTTTCCTCCCACAGTCCAAAGATATATGTGTTAGGTTAACCGGTGCCTCTGAAGTGGTCCTTAGTGCGTGGCTGTGTATGTGTGCCCTACGATGGATTGCGCCCATTCTAGGGTTGTTCCTGCCCTTGCACCCAGATTTGCCGGGTGGGCACCGGCTGGTCCGCGACCCCGTGTGGATTAAGCGGAAGATAATGAATGAATGAATAAAACACTATTAACGTTGTATAATACAGTGTTCCCCCGTCACTTCGCGGTTCACCTTTCGCGAACTCGGTCCATCGCGGGTTTTCAAAAAATATGAATCGAAAAGTACACTGTACTTAAGGACGCACTGATACCAACTGGCCACTAGTTGTCGACCCTGAGTAGAGTCACGTCTATAATAACATTCCAGTTCACACAATGAGTTTAAAACTATGTTTTACTTTTATAAGATGCTCCTCACTTTCTATAGTAAGGGTGAGGGGATATTTGAAAAAGAAATGTGAAATGATCAAAACAGAAGCTTTTGACTTGATTTCATTACACAATATCATCAGAAAAGCTAATGAAAAGTAAAAGAAAGTTGTTAGATTACAGAACCTAATCAATCACTTGGTATCAGGCGGTATGAATTGGAGTAATTTTAATGAATACGTGTACGAGTACAGTATCGGACCTGATACCTGATACTGGTATTGTATCGGTCCATCCCTCCCTAATAATTCTGAAAACTGGGCTGTTATCTGAAAATATTAATGCCTGTATTAAAAACGTCCATACTGACCATACTGACTCTACACCTCAGTCCAGCAGACATAAGTTTTGGAGGAGTTCACGCGCTTATCCAGGACGGACTGCGAGTAATTAATCAGTGTTTATAATAAAGGCATGATCGTGTAGATCATAATAAGTGCTCTTGGACTCGTCCTTCACTCCGACTCCGTGTAAATGATGTAAACTCGTGTGTCATGTTTAACTGCATGAATAATACCATCTGTTCTGGGCTGGAACTGCTCCCGGATTAAAAATGCTGACCCTGGTTTTCATTCCCCTTCCTTTTCGTCCCCTGTCTGTGTCTCCTGGGATTAGAATGTGAACGCTGTGTGTGAGTGTGTTTTGCAGTATATGTTTCAAACCCTTGTCCTAGACTAATGAAACCCCAGGATGTGTGTGTAAAGGCTCACAGGGATTATCAGTTCTCCATCAGCACTAGCAGTGTGTGAGTGTACCACGGCTCTACAAGGACTGTCCAATTTATTCACCTCGTCTGTCAGTCGTTTCAATTCTGAGAATAATATACCATATGGAACATACACTCACCGGTCAGTTTATTAGGTACACCTTGCTAGTACAGGGTCGAACGCAGGACTGCCTTTATCCTTTGTGGCGCAGATTCAACAAGGTATGGAAAACATTGCTCAGAAACGCCGGCCCATAGCGACATTCTGGCATGAGCATTGCATGAGTTGTTTCAGATTTGTCAGCTGCGCATCCATTTTGCCAATCTCCCGTTCCACAACGTCCTAAAGATGATCTATTGGAGAGATATCTGGTGACTGCGGACTGTGTTTACAAGCATCTGGCAGCTTGATCGGGATTCCAATGAAACCCTTTTCCAGTGTGAAGAAGCTTGATCAAGAATGGTCTTTTTGGTAGGGTGGCAGCCAAGAAGGCGCTTTTTCAAAAGTGGAGGAGGGTGAAAATGCCAAGATATGGAAAAGCTGACAAAGATTTGAATAAGGATGAGCGGAAAAGAGTGTTATGGAGTGACGTGACATTTTTAGGTGTAACATTTTACAACGTGTGCTCACAATAGCATCGCTGAAACAACAAATCTGATGGTGGCCTAAGACTTTTGCCTAGGCAGTTCTGTATATAGCAATAATATATGTTCTTACAGTTAAGGTCTAATCTCTGCTATATTTGCCCATGGACCCCCTGAACTGGATATGTCTGAGTACAAATCAAATCCTGCTTGGGCCTCTGGAACGTCTCTGATCATTCAAATAAGCCTTGTAAATGTCAATAGTTAGCGGCGGCTGTAATTGTGGCGGCGGAAATTTGCATAAGATATCATCTGCAGAAGCACAATGGAGAACACGCAACAATAATTAATTGGCGATGAAGCGCTTCCCGTCGAGACGGGCCAGAGAATAAAGTGTGAGTGACAGGTGCTTCCAGGAGCCCGAGAACGAGCTAAACTCTCCAGTACATTTTCCCATCATGGCTGTCCCTGACGGGGATCCGTTCTTCACTCTCTATTCCTGTTCCTCCTTGTCTGAGGACCCTGAGCTCTGCGTTTCTTCTAAAGCCGTAATTGGCACCATCTGCAGCTGTCAGACAGAGAGCTGAGCTGGAGCACTGCCTGGCCTCGCCAAGATTAAAAGCCATTGATCTGTTTGGATAAACTCGACGAGGTTCAGCAGGCCGCCGGCCTTCGGTGTCGAGAGTCACCTCATCAAACGCTAAGTCACCTTCCTGTCTGCTCTAGTTTCCTTCCATCAATATTACAGTATGGAGACGTCTGTGTTTCACATGGCTGCTTACACTGTTTATGACCTCAAACGTCCACACAGGGTAACGCGGAGACGGCAAAGACTTTTGGATAAACAGCCGAAAACGGTTTAATTCGTATGTACACTGCTCACAAAAATTAGGGGATATTTCAGCACTTTTGTGAGAAGTATATTGACAGTATTTGGCAGATTTGGCAAACAAAATATAAGATAAACAATCCAAGGATAATGACCTTCCATGGCCCGATGGGGGCAGCTTGGACCATCAGGCCAACAGTCGAGTAAGTTAACCACTGTGGCATCATATGCTCATTGTGTATAGGTCGAGTCAAAAGTCACCGAACACCATTTTATTTCAGAAACAAAAGGGAAAATGATGTCAAATCTGAATACTCCAGCTAGTAATGGGTGAGGCTATTTATCATTTAGGCTGTGTCCAGAACAGGGCTGCCACCTTGAAATGGTGGTCATGTAGAATATCAAAGAATAGCAGAATTGTCCCAGAAATCGATTGCCACAATCAGCCTTGTAATAGCTCTTGTGGTTCAAAGGTTATCAACACAAACCATTCAGATCTTTTGTTGTTCACAGTTAACTCAAGTTGAAGCTGAAGATTCTGATGTCCAGGGAACGGAGCTGCCGTATCAACAACACTGCCGACTTCAACAACACTCAGGAAGATCCACCAATTTCACACAGCACCGTTACATCCCTCATAGCTGAATTCAGAGAAACTGGGACTGTGGATGACCAGCCATGTAGTGTTCGTCCAAAGAAGATACCTCAACCATGGTTTTGCCGGCCTTTGTGATAGGTCCACGGCTCAGCATGGCAATTTTGACTCACCCTGCAGTTGCTAAGACAATAATATCTAATATATAATAGGATTATAGGGTCTAATACTTTTGCACAGTACTGTATGTAGCATCCTGTTTGGATCCTTTAGCGGAATTCACTGGACTCGGGCAGATTTACACCCTGGATAGGGCGCCAGTACATGGCAGGGTTCCGAGCTGCAGGAGCTACTATATAGTCTACTATATAGTCTAAAGTCTCATAACACTTAATGTAATAACTTGGTTATGTTGACGTGTTGTTAAAATAACAGGGCTCAGACGAAGGGGTGTCCACACACTTTTGTCTATGTAGTGTAGTTCTTGACATTGAGATCTTCTATTAAGGGGTACCATAAAGTTCGGTGGAGTGCTGATCATGCTCTGCTTCAGTATGTCACAGTACATGTTGGCATTCATGGTTCCCTCGATGAACTGTAGCTCCCCACAGCCCCAAACAATGACACTGCCACCACCATGCTTAACTGTAGGCAAGACACGCATGTCTTTGTAATCCTCGCCTGGTTGCCAACACACAACTGACACGATTCGAACCAAATAAGTTGATCTTGATCTCATCAGACCGTAGGACATGGCTCCAGTAAGCCATGCCCTTAGGCTGCTTGTCTTAAGCAAACTGGTTGTGGGTTTTCTTGTGCATCATCCTTAGAAGGGACGACAGCCATGCAGACACGAGTTTGATATAGTGTATGGTCTGAGCACTGACAGGCTGACACCCCATCCCTAAAAAGCCAACCTCTGGTCTTGGCCACCATGCTTTAGCTCACTTTCAGAGTGTTGGCAATCATCTTAAAGCCAGAACCATCCTTATGTAGAGCAACAATTCTTTTTTTCCCCACACTTTTGTCTATGTAATGTAGTTCTTGACATTGAGCTCCTCTATTAAGGGGTACCATAAAGTTCAGTGGAGTGCTGATATCCCCATAGGCCCCTTTGCGATGTGTGTGTGTGTGTGTGTGTGTGTGTGTGTGTGTGTGTGTGTGTGTGTGTGTGTGTGTGTGATTGGGGTGTGATAGCACATAAGCAGCTCAGGTTTAAAGGAGAGACATTACAGACTCATTGTGCTGGCTCTCCTGACTCTGACCTGGCATCTCTGTGTGGAACCTGTTGCTTAATCCTTTTGCTGAGAAAGGAAAAGACGGGTATTGTGGAGCAGGAGTCAGGGGACAAGGCGTTTACCAATGCCACTCACACACACACACACACACACACACACACACACACACACACACACACACACACACTCCCCAGGGTTACACAGTGTCACACGGGTGATCGAGAAATGTAGGTTTGGTCCTTAGCTGGTTTGTTTGAAACGTTTGGCAGCATCCATCAGTGCACTTATCCAGAGCGACTATCCACTGAGTAGAGCGGCTGAAGGTTAAGGGTCTTGCTTAACAGTCCAACAGTGGAGGCGTTTCAGAGCTAAGATTTGACCTCACAAGTTCCTGTTTAGTAGTCCAGGGTCCTAGGCACTGAACCACCCTATTTGTTTCTGGGTGGGATCAATAATGGTGAAACACCAAATGTAAAAGTGAAATGGTCATGATGCTTTTGTCGCTTGGCTTTGTAAAAGCTCCAGGTCTGACCCGGGACTCTTTGCTGTGCTTATGTTCTAAACTAGTCACGATAAGGTTAAGGGTTCTAAGCTCTGCTGGCTCTGAGCAAGGCTGGTGTGCAAAAAAAGCTTTCGAGTAAAAAAACGTTACTTTCCCATTGAGCCACATAATCATTTCAGCAGTATCATAATGAGTTAGTAGAGCTTACTTAACATCGGTAATAACATAAAGACGTTGGTCATTGTGTTAGTACATTAAGCGTTAAGCATTTTAGACTCTCCCACATTAGCCAGCTCCACAGACAGCGCCTTCATCATGCTCATGAAACCGTAGCGCCCCACAGCCCCACACAATGACATTCCCACCACCATGCTTAGCTGTAGGCAAGACACACATTAGTCTTTGTAATCCTCACCTGGTTGCCAACACACAACTGACACCATTAAAACCAAATAAGCTGATTTTGGTCTCACCAGACCGTAGAACATGGTTCCAGTAATTCATGTCCTTCAGGCTGCTCATCTTGTGAGCTTTCTTGTGCACCATCCTTAGAAGAGGCTTCCTTCTGGGACGACCAGAAGTCTTGCAGACCAGTTTGATATAGTGTATGGTCTGAGCACTTACAGGCTGACACCCCACCCCCAAAAAGCCTCTGGTCTTGGCCACCGTGCTTCAGCTCACTTTCAGAGTGTTGGCAATCTTCTTAAAGCCAAAACCATCCTTATGTAGAACAACAATTCTTTTTTTTTCGGATTGTTAGTGGGTTCATTGCCATGAGGTGCCATGTTGAACTTCCAGTGACCAGTACGAGGGAGTTTGAGAGCAATAACGCCAAATTTAACACACACGCTCCCCATTTACACCTGAGACCTTGCAACACTAACGAGTCACATGATACAGGGGAGCGGAAAGGGCAAATTGGGCATAATTTGGCCATTCTCACTCAGGAGTGTACTCAATACTCTGTTCTGCGACGTATTTCTATTCCAGAATTCTGCTCTAAAATGTATCACCCAAATAGCGGTGAACCTTTATTACGTTTTCCGTCTCCATCTTTATTGATTACTGACTGACACAGACAGATCCAGCAGCTCCTTGAGAAGAATCTCCTCTGCTATTTCAGTCCACCATAATGCCATTTGGTATGCGGCTGAGGAACATTCAGGATCCCGCAAGGCAGATTGTGTTGCATGTTTTTGGTTTTGATTGGCCTTGTTATGTGAGTCGTTCTGTGTTGTGGCGATGCGAGGCCCTGCCAAGTCTGTAACCGAAGCTGGGTTGATTTGGATGCTGCTGGATGGACTTGGACTCGGGCTTCCTGTTGATAATCTGCAGCCTGTTCAGGAGGTAACCGAAGATATTTTGTATCCTGATGCCTCCAGCTCATTCTTTCCACACATCCTCTCATATAAACACATACTCAGCTCCTGCTCCTGCAAGAGAAAAGTCTAGGCCCAAGCCTCAGTACGATATACACTAACGTGCAAAAGTCTCAGGCCACCACTTGCGTTCTCGTTTTAGCACTGGAATAATGACCAAACATAATAGATTGGTGATGATCGGACCCCAAACATTTCAAACTTTGGTTTGTCACTCCGTAATACTGTTTTCCAATAATCTTTATACTTTATACTATCGCTTCATAAAGCGAACTATAGAAGGGTCAACTTCAAATAAAGCGTTTTCTGACTTTCTAGCACTAGAACAGGTCCAGCCTCTAGACCCAGAGAAATGATTCAACTTAAAACGTTGACAAAGTGGGATACAAACAAACAGGTTAAAACCAATGGCAGGACCCAGTAAGGAAAGGAACCCAAGTGTGAGCGGGACTTGACCCAGACAGAGAGGACACACAATCGGAGGCAAGAGGAGAACTCGTGATTCTGAATGTCTCGGTTTCTTAAAATATTGGAGCATATGTTATTTTTGGAAAGTAGTGTCTACTCTGACCCCGGATTCAAGAAAGTCTGAATCCACTGTTCTTGTGACAATATCTCAGCGCCATAATCAGCGTGTGTACATTGACCGCTGTCTGTTCCCACTAGGAACGACACTCTTTTTAAGAGACTGTGGTGGCCTAGTGGTATTGGACTATTGATACTCGTAAGATATTAGACTATGGTCCAAAAGGTCCAGGGTTCAAATTTCACCTCTGCCAAGTTAATACTGGTGGATCCTAGAGCAAGGTCCATAACACACAATTGCCTGGATTATAAAAGTATACCAGCTGTAACTCTCAGAGATATTCAGAAATGTTTCCTTGCCACTATCGCCCTAGGCTTGCTCAATTTGGGATTACTGTAATATTGTAAAGCAGCTTTGAAACAATGCACCATTGACTTGACTTGTCAGGTACTGGTTAAGGGTTGCTAAACAGAATCTAAATGCGTGATACCGCGGCACATGGAGGCTATTATTCTGTTTTCTATTCGCTTTATTCATTTCTAAATTCTAAATACAGTGTTATTGTTGCATTGCTTAAACAACTTCATATGTACTCTCTAACAGTGGCCCAAGACTTTTGCACGGTGCTGAATGTGTCTAAACAATAACAGTGGCATGCTGTACGACAAATGGCGTGTAGCTATTTAATGAATTGATGAATATCTGTTATTACAGGCCTAGTCATTAGAGGGCGGTCTGCTACGTCCATCACTACGACTGTGTGTGGCGGGAAATTAAACAGTGCTTCTTCATGATCAGACGTTCAGGCATCCGAAATTATGGATGCGATTTGCTTTGCTAAGGAAACGCACCAGGTTCGAAGCAGAGGGCTTGCAGAGGGTCGGCGCTGTCAGATCTGTCATTTTCCTCTGTGATCTGAATCCCACTCGGGAGGCGTCACATGACTCCTGGCTTCCTTTGTGTGAAGTGTTTTATAACCTGGTGGCACTAGAGATCCACATGTCTTAATGCTTTGCCTCTAACTGGCACAAGGGAACGGGGTACAGTCCAATGTCCGGTACAGCGATCAGCTATGATAAATGGAATAACCTTGAAACAATTTATTGCACCAAACAAGTGAGCCGCATTTTGGACTAGCTGCTCGTCCGCAGCTCTTAATGCAACCGTTATCTCAGGGCTAATCAGCATTCGGTGAGCGCAGGCAAAGCCACACGCCAGGCCTAATGGATGGGTTTGTCATTTTATATTCCCGCCACCATTAAAAAGCTGAGCGCTGCCTCGCATTAGCCCAGTAGTCCAGGAATAAAGGTATACATACACAAAAGAAGCAGGCTAGGCATGATGCAACCGGGGTGTTGCTTTAGCTACAAACTTAAGCGTGACAGCATTTGACCCAAAAAATGACCTCAATATACGTTTTTCGCTGTGACAAAGCGTACACTGCTTCTGGACATGGTTTACACGGGGCTTCTTTTTTTTGCCCAGTAACGTTTTAAGCGGTATTTGTGAATGTGGCTCCATATTGTAGTGCTTGATGAAGGTTTGGCAAAGTAATCTCTCACCCATGTGGTTATTCCAGTTATTGATGAATGGTAGTTGTTGATGCAGTGCTGCCTGAGGAATCTGAGGCTTGAGCCATTCCCCTTTAAATGCTCCAGATTCCTCGAATCGTTTTATGATTCTACAGAGAAAGAAATAAACCCTTACACCCATTCCAGTCTTTCTATGGGGAGTCCAAGTTATTAAACATTTCAATAATTATACCATACATTTTTTGATCATCTTGCCATTGGTGCTCCTCAAACTATCTGGCATACCCACTGAGGCAAGAGAACCATTAGCAAGGAGGCAACAGCACATCGGTTTTACTGTGGTATTTTGGCAGAAAGAAAAATAACGAACGGTTACTGTGGTATCTCCACCATGGATTTATCGCAGTACTGTAGTAAAACCAAGGTGGATTCATAGCATATGCATAGTAACCATTCGATACATTAGTAGTTCAATAAAAACTAATATTACAGAATAGAAACGATGTACACTGCTCACAAAAATGAGGGGATATTCCAAAACGAATATAAAAAAGATCCAACAAGAACCGCTGGACAATCTGGTCCTGCCCATACCTCGTCGCTGTCAGTGTGTTTTGGCAGTCTTGGGTGACCATACACCCGACTGAACAGTCAATGTAGGGCGCTCTCGTCCAGTTTAGCATGCTTCTGTTAACCTCCATGAATATGTCACTTGTTGCTCAATCACCATCTCATTTTCGTAATCGAACTACTTTTATTTGAGACAGACATACAGGGGGTCCCCAACGGTCTACGGGAATATACACTAGCACCAGCATGGGAATATGAAAATAAGCTGCCACGGTTGGGTCCTTAAAAAAGGCCCTTGACCCAAGATTGCTTGGATTATAAAACTGTATCCACTGATAGCTAAGGGCATCTGCTTAATACTGTAAATGTAAATGTAGAGGGACCATTGGCTCCTCCATGTCAGCGACAGGCTGTGAGAACCTGGGCCATAAAAGACTCCTAAAAAAGAAGTCCTGTATGTGTAGTGATAAGTTAAGGTGGCCATACTTCTATAATTGCATATCTGTACTGTGGTCGTAGATCATTCTCACCAGCTAAGCCAAATAATAAACAGTTCCAGGTGCTGCTGACGGTGGAAGCCAGCTGAGATCACACGGAGGTGACCTGACTCTCGGCTGAAGGTCTGCGTGTGTTTACGACAGCTGATCCAGGGTGCCATGTCCAGCCAGCGCTCTTCTGAAGTGAACACTGACACGCTAATTAGTGTCATCAATCACAGCCGAGCTCCGGGCTTGAGGGAGACGCCGGACTGTTTACTGACTCATCGGCACCTGCACCTGATCTGGCGATGCCGGGCGTGCTCGAGACGCTGACGTGCGTGCGCGCATATCCCGCGTTCTCATCGTGTCACTTGTTATAAATCCCTGCGCCGTTGGAGCCAAGTCATGCTTTGAAGTGCCGCTTGTTCAGGAATACATTTGAGGGATTAAGCCTTAAGTAGTCTGTTTAAGACCGTGGTGTGTTCGATACATAATTCGGTTATTGGCTGGAGATTTTACAGAGGCGGTACGGTGGTATGAAGTGGTTGGAGGTTATTATTATAAGTGAGCTCTAAGTGATTAGGAATCATTGGGGTTGTGTTACGTGGACTATGCGAGCTAGCAAAGCTTGTGTTAAGCAGAAGGAATGTTTTCACTAAGGAGTTACCATATCTACCTGTCTGTCTGTCTGTCTGTCTGTCCGTCCGTCTATCTGTCTAGCTACTGTATATGCAGGGTGAGTCAAAAGTCCCAGGACGCGTCGCATGCCGAGTTGTGGACTTTGGGAAAAAGCTACCAACACCATTGTTTAGGTTTCTTCCTTGGTATCCCTGGACATCAGAATCGTCGATCCCACCTTCAGTTACCTGTGATGAACAACAAATGTCTATAACTTTCTGTGTTGATAATCTCTGAACCACAATTCTGGAGTTCTCTTGATATGCTACATGATCACCTTCCAACTGGAAAAACTTGCACTTGATTCAATATGGTGGCTTTTAAGATAGTGGTCATATTCCGGATATAGCCTAAATGATAGGCCCTTTTACCCGTGACTGGCTGGGGTATTCAGATATTTTATTTTACCTTTTGTTTCTGAAAAAGCATGTCCTGTGACTTTTGAATCACCCTATATATATATATATATATGTAGTGATTGTGCCTCAAAAGTGTGTCAACAAAAAATCAATGAAGCCAATTCGTCTCGTTTAGTTCGTTGTGCTAGCTGGCTACTTAGCCAATTAGCTGTAGAATTTTGTCTTTTGAAATGCATGTTTTCTTGGAGTTGGGACAGAGAAGGGTGTAACTGTTTTCCACATCGAACCCGGTCACATGGCATATAACGTTTCCAATTTTAAACACTGCATCGTTTCTCAACATCGAGGCCACAGGGTCGTTCATATCGAGCAAACACAGATTTTCTGTTTTTCTCGAGTTGAAAATGTATGAAAGCACTTGCAAACGGTTTCAGGAGGCACTTATTTACCAACATACAGAAGAGCTGGAGAAAATCATTCACACATAACTGTTTATAGAGAACCGGTCAGCCACAAACATTCGCCCAAACATTCGGTGCTACTTTGCACATCGTTGGCGCCTTGTCTATCTCTCACTCTCTCTCTCTCTCTCTCTCTCTCTCTTAAATTAAAAAATAAAATAAAACAAATAAAAACACACAACCTTTACAGTTTCCAAAGTATTCTTGTTTAGATTGGATTAATAGGAATGGATTGTGTTACTGATGTCTTAAAGCACTTTTGTAAGTCGCTCTGGATAAGGGCGTCTGCTAAAAATTGTAAATGTAAACGTTGGTTTGAAATCTTGACAGGACAAAAGAGTTTCGTTGTATTTGTTGTATTTGTCGTTTGTATTGGCAAAAAGGTTTAGGACGTCTATTGTAGTTGCCACAAACAGGTTATATGTCATATTTTGAGGGTTCCTTTGAATATTTGCAATTGGTTTTCACGAATGTTGATTTCCTTTGCCCTAAATAATCGTATCAAGAACGTTTTATGATTTTATTTCCCAACGAGAAAAATGGAAATTGTGTTCTGAAAAATTTCGCATTCAAATACGGATATTGCTGAATTCGTTTCAGGTTATCTTTTTTAACTCTTAAAACCCGAGTATTTCAGCACACTGTACTTGAACAGTGAACTACACAGTTTTTATTAAACAGTTTGACAGGCAGGGTTTTTAATCCGCAGCAGTAATGCTACTTGCCAGATTTAGCTATTACTGTCTAAAAGTAGACATGATTCGAATTTTACCATCAGAATCCTGATTCATATAATCAAATACTTTCAGCTTTTAAGTCAAAGATAACTTCGCGGTTCACCTTTCGCGGACTCGGTGCATCTCGGCTTTTCAAAAAATATGAATGGAAAAAATACATTGCGGATTTTCGCTGTTTCGGTTTTTGCGGAGCTTTTACATCAAAAAAATCACAAAATTATAAAAAATATATAAGTATATAAAAATGATATAAAATATATAAAAAAGATTAATTCTAACAATAAAGGGATGTTACAAATCATACAATATTACAATTTACAGTAAATAGAGTATTTACTCAGCGGATGAATACTCACCAAAAACGAGAAGTAAGACTAGAGCGTCGGCCGCCTGAGTCGCTACTTGCTGACATGACGAGTTTGCGATGTTGTGTTATTATAGACTGAATTCATTCAAGCCCTACGACGAAACCCAAATGTTTTGCAAGTTCTACGGCTAAAATAGTACATAAATACTTTAATAAATATAGCGTCCCTACTTTGCGGATTTTCGTTTATCACGGGTGGTCCTGGGACGTAACCCCCGCCATAAACCAGGCAACACTGTATACCAAATACTATGGTTAAAAAGAGAGTATACCGCAGCAGGGTAGCTAGCGGGCTGGCTCGCTAACCCATAGCAACCTAGCTTGTATGCTAGAAACTTCTCTTGATCTGGTAACATGAACACCTGAAGGTGAAAGAAAGAAACAAGAGTGAGAGAGAGAGAGACCTGGGAACTGCCTCCATCTCTTAGCTTAAGACACTTCAATTAGGAGAAGCCGAACCGGATCTGTTTGCGTTGCTGATAAATAGGGATTGCTATCTGGCCTGGCCTGGTTGCTCCCTATTACGTATGCATTGATTCCAAAACTACTTTAATAGCCTCCAGCCTCGAGATGCATAAAAATATTCTCAAAATTCCACTTTGCCGCTTCTGTATTACATTTGCATATCTGGTAATGCTCCACTTGACACACTTGCAAATCTGCACAGCGGGTATTTCATTACAAGGCGCCGCAGACGTTCAGCAATAGCACAAAACATCCAAAAGAAATTAAAAAAGACTAAATATCCAACCGGTGGGCTGTGTTGCGCCTTGTCTTGTAACGCCCAGAGCGCTGGCGCCTCTTCGGCAAAATAAACAAACAAAAAAACAGTCACGGTACAATTCTGCGTGGGGATTTCAGGATTCGGCCATAAATCGAGCGAGCTTAGGCCTCACGTGGGTCACTTTCAGACCACAGGGAGACGACGGAGCGCCTCTTAATGCTAAGTGACGTTTAAATTGGTGCAACTTTGGCGTCCATGTCCTTAACTGGTCGGCGCATTGGCATCTCATTCCCAAAAGAGAAGAAGAAGAAGAAGAAGGAATGGTCACAGTATCATTATCTGTTGGCTTCTACTGCCTGTTCGGAGGCATGTGTGCAGTGGTAAATGTGAGCCTCTGAGGTGGGTGATCCATCAATAGGGTTTTGTTGCTGGTGCCGTCCTGTGACGGAGACAAATGGAGCTGAGATAACGCAGCAGTGACCTTAGGCGGGGGCGGGGGCGGAGACGGCGCGATCCATCGAAACGTCTCGCATTTTCACCGTGCTCCTCTGCAATTACTCCACAGTAAATCTGAGATGTAACTGGCCGGCCGTGTCATCCAGGAGTATTTAAGGTTAAAAGAAATCTTACGAGACTCTGGAGGACTGATGAATGGACGACTGAGCTACAACAAATCTGCTAAAGTTCTCAAGGGGTCAAAGTTGTCTCTTCTTCATCAGGACATTAGCACTGGCTCTGACCACAGGTTCCCACTGGACGGATGTTATTTGGAGACTTTACAGACCACCAGGAAAACCACCGGTGCTACACTACTACTAAAGTTGTAGTGTAAATAAAACACAGCAGCAGCCAGGGGAGGTCCTAAACCATTTTATGGCCAGTTTAATCTGGTGGTGGGTGACTGGTACAAGTGTTACACCTTCTTAAGCACTAAAATAACTCATGAATAAGATTTGTCTGCTTTATCATGCTCATGGTGGATCTAGAGCCTTTTGGAGAAACACTGAGCGCAAGGATGAAAAGAGTTTCAAGAATTGAACTCGTCTAGAACATGCCAAACTCCTCACAGTCTGTGGATAAGTATCCTTCTGAGATCCACGAAAAAAAAAGAAAAAAAATACATATATATATAAAGAAAAATGTAATCAATAAATAAAATCAAAATGTCAAAAGCACATAATATCTCATATGAAAATTGTTACGAAATGTAGCCCTGGTATTTCCCTGACCGGATGCGTTACCTCAGGGGTTTCCCCCTTACTCATCCGTTGGCAATAAAAGCCCCGGGATATGTCACCGACTGAGCGTTTGAAATGGACGCGTTTAAGACTGAGATCGCTGTTGTCGCGGACACTGGAAAAACAGATACTGCGTATGACGTCGTGACTCCGAACACTGCTAAGACCCTCGCTTAAATAACGGGACCTCCAGGTGTTCGTAATGACATTGCCAATCAAAACACGGAATATCAACCGCCGCACTGATTGTTCTGTAACTACCCTCGATGAGGACGGCGACTCGCACAGGCGTGCGAGGTAGGTCTCCTAACAAAAATGTATATACAACTACTTATCAACACAGGGGCAAATACTTGCTTGCCCCAACGTCCCTTACTGCCACCCCCAGCAGCCATTCCTGTTTATTTATGGATGGCATTGTGAGAGGTTAATCCACCATGCATAATAAAGATTTAGTTTATATGGAGATATACTTAATAAAATGCCAAATAAGCATAAATAGTTTAAATGCATGGTAGGCTCGGTGGTTCGGTGGGTAGCGCCGCTACCTCACAGCAAGAAGGTCCCGGGTTCAATCCCAGGGTGGAGCAGCCTGGGCCTTTCTGTGTGGAGTCTGACTGTCCTCCCCGTGTCTGTGTGGTTTTACTCCGGGTATTCCAATTTCCTCCCACAGTCCAAAAGTGGCCCTTAGTGTGTGACTGGGTGCATGACTGTGTGTGTTATGGGGCACTGTCTAGGGTTGTTCCCGCCTTGGAGCCCAGAGTTGCCGGGTGGGCACCGGCCGGCCCACGACCCCATGTGGATTAAGCGGAAGCTAATGAATGAATGACTGAATAAACATCTACAAACTCACTGTCAAAGAAAGTCAGCCAATAAAACGTGCTCACTAAAGCACTAAAGACACTGTGTAACCCTGAATGTCTTCAAATAATTCAGAAACACCGTACAGCTCCATATGTTAAAGAACAGACATCTGTGTGGATTTTTTTCCCCAAGCACAAGATACAAACTGCACTAATTGTAAAGCTTTTAGAAGCCACGGGAAGCTCTAATGAACAGAATTTTGTATTACGCCCCCCCCCACCCCCCACCCCCATCAGACTTGACAAGCAGCCCACGAAAATGACTTTTGATGGGTATTATGCAAATGAAGCCAGCTGTTACTTTTAATGCAGGAGACTACTAATAATTCTCTCTCTAAATTTCCTTCTTTCCCTCCCTCTCGCATACCGTCTCATTCCATTCTTTCGCTTTTCTCATCTGCCCGTTAATCCACCTGGTAGTGAGGGTCACACGTCCACGAGGGGACATAATGGTCTGATTAGCGTACGATCGTGTCCTCGTCGGTCCCGTTCGGGCTCGTGGAGACGCTCGGCTGTGGATCCCAGGCTGAATTGAGCTCATTAACTCCCATTCAAACAGAGTCAGGTCTCTCAGGCTTTTATACAGCAGCTAGCACGGCGTGAACAGGTTCCTCAAGGTCAGAGCGAGGCGCCGGAGGAAGCCGACTCATGACAGGAGTCTGCACCTCGTCTTGCAGCCCGGCCTCGGCATACAAATCAGTTCACGTCCAATAATTCACCTGCTCCTCAAATCATTTCAGGGAATTTAGCAGAAGAAATCCGAGCGCCCGTTCGCCAGCTTTGTAAACCGCGAATAAACTCGAAACAACAAAATAAAGTTTCTCAAAAGAGAAAGAGAAAGCCTCGGCGAGAATTTGCACTGCGTGGCCGAGTGAGTAGATTTTCGAACGTCTAATCTAACCTTGAAAAAAAAAAAAAATGTGGACGAAACTAACAGTTCTGACAGTCATGTAGAAACAATCGCATGGCTCAAACAATGCACGATTAATTATGGTTTATTCCGCGCAATCTAGCGTAACTATTATAAATCAGCATCATTCTGCACTGATAGAGCCTCGTCTAATAAATGTAGGCTGCGACAATCTTTTCTCTGAATGTTCCGATGCTATCTCGATTCTGCTTTTCTTCTCCTCGTGTTCTCCGGGCGTCGGCTGAGAGCAAGCACTGGAGCACGTCCTTTTATGTTTATTAGCCACATTACTGACTATATCGGCACATTTGCAGGAAGGAGGTGCCTTAATGAGCCCAAATTAATTCAGCAGAGATATTAAACAAAGGCTGATGAGTGCAGCCCATCAAGCATGACTTGGTGAAAAGTGTGTGTGTGTGTGTGTGTGTGTGTGTCTAGAAGATGGAGCTTAGGAAATACTCGTGAGTCAGTGTGACCCAGTTCTGACATCTGTCAGCCTGATTCTTGTATTTATAAGTGGATGGGGTGGAAGGTGGTTGAATCAGTGGATGGGTGAGAGGGTAGAAATCGGTGGTTGCTAAGGGTTAGATGTTACTACGATTCGCAAATGAGTGATGGAACAGTTTAGGACAGAATGTGGAATCTTGAATGCGTTTGAGGTTGTTTAGACGAGAGAATATAAGGATGCACAGGTGAACTGAGAATTGAATGGGTGGAAAAATGGCTGGGTGGGTGGATGGATGGGTGAATTGATTAAGATAAATGGTAAAGACAGTATGGTTGCAGGGGTTGATGTTTGGGATGGTGCATTGTTGTATGGATGGGATGAATGGGCGGAGTCGTTATATAATATATATATATACAATTTTTACATAATTCACAGAAAGCCAGTAAGTGAATGACTTACGTAAAAAAAAAAAACGCTGATTTTCTAATTAATTAGCGACTGTCTCCGAGACGAGCTTTTTACTATTAATAATCTGTGCTCTTTAGTATTGAGTGGGTGAATCTTCAGTTAAACTCTCTGCCTCTCTGTTCAACATGACAGAGAACAAGCGCAGCAGCTCAAGCTGTATTAACAAGCTCAAGCATAACACGGGAAACCATTTGGTTATGAAATCCAAACCCGGAGCTGATTCCAGGACCAATTTTTTTTTTTGTACATTGTATTCGGGAGGCCAGCACATGTTCATGTCCAGAGGTGCTTGATGTCTGGAGTGTGGCTGTAATCACACTGTCAGCTCCAGCATGTTCTAGTAAGCCCAGTGGTAATGACATATACTGTACACACATATACGCATGCCCAGTCTGTGACTGCTGCCGAGACATAACAAGGGCTGGCTTCCATCCAACGGTCACTGAAGTCTCATTCACATTTTACAAGCACTTCTAGCTGGGACTGAAGCCAGAGCTAATCAAAACTGGGCTAATGTACTGTACGTCTCATGCCATGGTGTGATGGTTTAATGGAACTTAAAATAATCAGTAAACAAAATAGCATTTTTTTCTGGTTTGGGGCTATGGGGGTTGCAGACGTTAGCTTTGGCCTGGAAGGACGCAGCGCTGGAGGGATCATCCCACTTAACCTTACTCCCTAAGGAATGGCCCATTGTGTCTGCTAGAGATTCCTGACCTGATCAGAAAGGGACCATCAGGATTCTAAGCAAGATTAGGGTGGTGGGTGTGGAGGGTATTTTAGTCAGGGGATCATCCGGAATAGAACAATAAAATAAAATACATAATGCATTCCAGTTGTAATAACTCTACTGTAAAGGTGATTTGTCATTTTTTTTTGTTCAATAAAATGTTGCAGTTTTGTATGAATTACAATATTTTGACAGAAATTCCAGCAGAGTTTGAACGCAAAGGACATGAACGGTGTACAAAGCACTAACTGAGCATGCCTGAGGTGACAACGGAAAGGACAAACTTCCCATACATTGTAAAGAAAAAAATGAGGTTACCAAATTATGAAGTTTATAATAGTAGTTTAGAAAACGGAAACAAATATGAACATAATAATAATAATAATAATTGCTATTATTTATTTACTTATTTCATTATTATTAATATTACTATTTTTATTTATCTTTTTGTTTATTCATTTTATTATTACGATTATTATTATTATTATTATTATTATTATTATTATTATTATTATTATTATTATTATTATTATTAAAAGTTGGACAACCTATTGTCTATGAACATTGTTTATTTACAGTTGCTCTAAGGAAAGTTGATGAAATGAACTTTCCACTGGAAGTGCCATCCATCCATTATCTTGTGCTTAATCCACACTGGGTCGCGGCCCAGTCGGTGTCCGTCCGGCAGCTCTGGGCACATGCGCAAGAACAACCCTAGACGGAGTGCACAATTAGGGCCACTTTAGAGACATCAATTAACCTAACATGCATGCCTTTGGACTGTGAGTTTAAACCAGAGTACCCAGAGTAAACCCACGTAGACACGGGGAGGACATGCAGACTCCACACAGAAAGGACTAAGGCCAGTCCACTCTGGGATTGAACCCGGGACCTTCTCATGTTATGAACGTGTTATATCTGGACTTGCTGGAATGGCAGAGCTGACTATTTAGAATGGGTGTCCTCACATTTTTGTCTATATTATTTACCATCTTCTGCTCTGTATTGGTTGCACTGATGAGCTTCCATATTTACAGCCCTGTTGCTGCATTTGTATTCCGACAGACATAGTATAAAAAAGAGCCACGCCCCCTGCCGCACAGCCGTATTGCTGGGACAGTCAGCCATTAGTGCATTAGTAACAGCACATACATATTCCAAATGGACCATTTCCCATATGCAGCCCAGCAAGCAAAATAGTCTCCAAAAATCTCACTCGAGCAACTATTCTCCCGACATAATGCCATTAGCATGAATCAGTCTAATGCGCTGTGTTGCGCTACGAGCCCCAGTCTGGCCACACGTGGTGTCGTCTGAGATAGGCCGGCCCGGGCGGAGAAGGATGACTCACTCGGAGAGGAGACGCTTACTACAAGAAGGTGGCGTCTCGCTTTGTGAGTCTTGGCAGTGCAGTCTAATCAAATGTTCCTGGAAATGGCTTCCCGTCTGGCGATGGGGAGCCGGGCTAGGCGAGAGATAAAGACTTCTCAGCCTCCGACGCCAAAAGCTGTTTTAATAACCCAGACTGTCTGCGAAGGAGGGCTGCAGGAGACCAGAGAAAGGTACAGCGCTGTATTGTGCTCAGGGCTGCACACAGGAAGAGCTGACCACTAGCTACGGATCGGTTCATCTCAAATGTGGCGGACTGCAGCCGCTTCTAAATTGTACGCTGTGATTTTGGCCTGCCTTGAAATACGGGTCGGTGGGTTCACGCTGTTTGGGTTCATACTTCTTCAAAATAAAGTACGAATAGAAAGCTATTCTTGTAATACTTAATATCCATGCTAACCCTAGCTTATTGTTTAACGAGCATCCGATCTCTGGTCTGTTCACTTTGAAGATTACAACGACTGTAAAAGGAAATAAAAAAATAGGAAATAATAATCTCTTCTTGACCTATGGATGCTGCAGCTGGTCAATTTCAAAGCAGGTTAAGCGTGTGTATTTTTACTGCCATAAATGCTACTTACGCTTTGATGTTTTGTTTACATGTTTTATTTAAGGTGTATACACTTTTTATAATTACATTACACGACATGACAGTAACGTAAAAACACGATGGTACCTGGAACTGTATTCAGCCAACTGAACATCTAGGCCACCCGATAAAGTCACGTCCCTTTTAGAGTCTTGGTCCTCCCAAGGTTTCTTCCTCTATATTGAGGGAGTTTTTTTCCTTGCCACTGTTGCCTTGGGCTTGCTCAATTTGGGATTGGAATAGAATAGAATAGAATATAGAACTAAACAGTTCTACTAAACGTGCAAATCAGATATTTTGGATAAATATACCATGTTTTGTAGTTTTTAAAGCATTATATCAAATTCCATGATACAATCTAGTCAGAAGACTTACAGAGTGCTTGTGTTTTACGAGAAAGTCTCTATCTTCAAGCTTCCAACACATTTTTGGGACATTTCATGTTCGTGTATTACAGACAATATTTATTATTCAAACACGAGTTTAGCTTGTTTCTAGTGTACTCTGTGTTTGGTAGCCATTGCTAATCTCTTGCTTGGTGTTAAGCTACACTTTGAGCTAAGAACAGAGGAGAATGATGGATGGTTGATGGTCAGCATTTGCTTGGAATGTTTTGATGGTGCTCTAGGACTGCAAACCCGGTCTCGCTTAGCCACTAATTTGGCCGGTGCTACCACGGTTCAAACTATTATGGGCAAAAGAGACCAGTTTAGCCTAGATAAGTGAATCATTTTGACAAACCTAAAATACCTCATTTACATAATTAAGCAGACGCCCTTATCCAGAGCAACTTACAATTTATACAGTCTTACAATCCACGCAATGGTAGGTTAAGGGATTTGCTTGAGGACCAAACTGTGACAGTTATTGGCAGAGGTGGTATTTGAACCCTGGACCATCAGGGTTGTGCAGTTCACAGCAGCTACATACTGTCCATACCCTTCCACCTCCACCACCATTCAGATAAACTGGGAGTCAAAAGGGCACATAAGGAGTGCATCATTTCATCACATCCACTACGAAGCAGGAGGAAAATCTCAGAGTTATTATCTTGTCAAATCTCCGCTTTGAAGAGCTGGAGATAAAGCTATTAGACACGAAGCTCGAGTAACGCTTGGTACGATAACTGTTTTTGAAATGATCAATAATCTTATCTTCCTGTGGATGCCTCATAAATCCTGACAGACACAAAAACTAGCTTTCACTTAGAGAACCAGAACACTAGCTCTTAATCAATAGCGTATATGATAACTGAACGCTGCCAATGCCACTTAGCAGCGTTTAACGTCCGTCCGGCCGACGTCTTTCTATCACCCGAGCGCTGATGTGCGGCGGTTCGGAGACAGAATAACGAGGGCTCGAGCAGAGATACGACAGCGCCCGGCTCTTGAACCGTTAGAGCCGTTTTCTTCTGAAATAAAACGAGGCAATTAACAAGCAGGCGCTTATTTGCGAGCGCAACGAGGCGGCATCTGCTCAGGTGATAGTTTAACGCAGGAAGGAAAGCAAAGCTTTTGAGGATTTACGATCAGGACTTGAGTTTCCACACCTCAGCTGGAACTAAGATCGGCGAATGTGAGAGTGGGAATAATAACTGCGCCCAGCGACCGAAAGACTGCGGGTCCCTCGGGAGACCGAATCGACTGTTCTTAACAAAGCTAAGTTAAGAAAAGGTGTCGGTGAAGAGGCAACTTTCCACAAAAGTCATCTCCTGTATCGCCTGCAATCTTTTCAATCAAGCATACAATATTTCGTTTTTTAATGTTTTTTAATTGATGCACCTCTATTTTACCTTTATAATATTATATGATCTTAAAAGGCCAATACCAAGATGAGCAAACCTAAGGCGACAGTGGCCAGGAAAGACTCCCTAGTAAGTAGAAGGAAGAAACCTTGGAAGGACCAAGACTCAAAAAGTATTTATTTGTATACTTAAAATTATATTAAAGCAATAGTAAAATTAAGTAACTAATACAATTTACATCGATAATAATATTCGAATATTAATATTATTATTATATTTATTATATTAGATTCATATTCATATTGTTATAGGTTAGCAAAAAAAGAAATAACAAAATAGATTTTTTTTTTAAATAGATCGTAAAATCAGTCCTCAGTGGGAGGTCCTTGGATGATGGAGGGAGTTACTGCACTCTGGTGGGACTCTATGGATGAACTAACAAATATGCAATTAACAGCGTTTCGAAGAGCACCTTCGAATGTGAAATGCTGTGAAATGCTGTGAAATGCTTTCACGAAGGCATCGAAAACGTGTCCTCAAGCCTCGACCATGGACCGAAAGGAAAGAGATTTGAGAAGCCATTTTCACAGGGTAGGCTAACCATCCCAAAATCTTCCACGGTGCTTTAGGGGAGTATGCAAATGAGTCCAATTAGCAAGCGAGAGCTCAAATTGTCATCATAAAATATTTTTATGACACTTGGTGTCGCCATTCGTTATGGACATGTCTTATGCATAACACCTTTTTGCTTTCCGCTCGCTTTCTCTTCATCAGACTTCATCAGTAACTCGGATATCGGGCTATGGGGGTATATCAGGAGATGGAAACGGGGCCAGCGGTGGCCAGCCTGCGGGGGTCCCACTCTCTCGTCTGCCTCGCCGTCCAACTACGACATCCATCCCTGTTTCCTAGTGAGCTGGCTGTTCTGAGGCCACTTGAAGAGCAATCAAATTTCCCTAGGTTTCCACTCTTGCCACATGTTTAGGTGTACGATGCGCGGGTGCCATATGCTCCGAGACGGGATTTGCTGCAATTTTGAGCCTGATGGCCTTCAGAACAAAGTGGGCGAACAGCTGGCTGCTTCGCCACGGCTGGATGCCGTTGAGTCAACCTGTTCAATCATATGCCTTTCTTGTTTACCTCGGCTTATCTCCTTATTTGGTTTACTTAACCGTGAATGCACGCTGCCGCGAGCTGAGAGCGTACAGTTTTTTTTTTCCCTGGTAAAATGAGTAGTGGTGGTGTTAAAGCGAAACTATTCACGAGCATCTGCTCCGGGAGCTTTTACGACTGTTAGCGATGTGATAATTACAACTCTATTACAAAGTCCAAGCCCGTTATCTTTCAGCTCTTGCCTCCCGCTGTCCGAACCTTTCATCCTGCTTCCCCCTGTCCTTAAGGGCCATCCTGGATTATCGAATGAGCTTGTTTCTCTCGGCAGGGAGCCGCCGGATCAGATGTTCACCTTGGCAGCGGCGAAGAGAGAGGGGGTCACACAGCATGGCTTGTAAAAGCCTTTCAGTGCGACTCAGGTATCGCCCCCCCCCCGAGCCAGGTCAGCACGACTCCACACTCTAAGTGTCAGGACCACAAATGAGGCGGTGATAAAAATCCCTGCAGCTTTAACCTCCACCAGGCTTTAATCCACGGAGTATGCTGGGCCTCTTCAGGCCGGGGGGCAAATAGAAAATGTATGTGCTCTAGGTCGCAGCGGTAGCTTTGCTGCTTGCAGAGAAGAGTCCAAAATCCTGGTGTTCATTGCCACAATGTGCTGGAGTGAAACGATGCATGCCTGACGTGCTTTAGGAAGCATTTGGAGCTAAAAAATGATATAACGAATGTTTTTGTTCCAGTCGTGACATTTAGGGACATTTTTCCCTCGAAATAAGGTGGTACAAAAGTTTTCAGCCAAAAGGCTCTCAACCTAGGTTGTCATGAGTGGTTAAGAATTTCAAATTTCAATGTCTTATAATACGTACATATACATTATCACACCCACAAGCCCACATGTGGTCAGAAGTAATGGGATATAAAGCCAAATGCATTGGGACAAAAAACAACATGTGGCCTAAAGTATTGGGGCACAAACCCCACGTGCTCAAAAGTATTAGAACACAAACCCACGTGCTCAAAAGTATTAGAACACAAACCCACGTGCTCAAAAGTATTAGAACGTAAATCCACATGTGCTCAAAAGTATTGGGACACAAACTCACATGGCCATAAATGCTGGGACACCAACCCGCTTGTGCTTAAAATGATTGGGAACCAAACCCACGAGGTCAAATGTACTGGGAAACAAACCCACACATGCTCAGAAGTATTGGGACAAAACCACATGCCGCAAGTATTGAGATACAAACTGGCACATTTTAAACAGTGTTGTCATTTTTTCATGTTTTGCCAAGCAAATCGGTCTGCTCATTCTACTCTGACCTGGCATCAACGATGCATCTTCACCAAGTGAATTGCCACAGACAGAACGTTTTCTCTTTTTCAGATTTTTTGTAAACCCTCGAGATGGCTGAGGTGAAAATGCCAGTAGATCAGTCCGTCTTAGCACCAACAACTATGTCACCCAAGTCACACAAACCACCTGCCTTTTCCATTCTGACGATTGGGTTGAACTCTAGCAGATCTTTGTGACCATGTTTACAAACCTAAATGCACCCAGTTGCTGCCGTTTGATTGTCTTGAACAACAAGCAGCCGGACAGGTGTACCTAAACCTATAACGGCCGGTGAGTGTAAAGAATCACAAATGATACAGCTTTTAAAGAGCCGCATGAAGGGTTCATCTCCATCAAATAGAGACAGTAGCATGTGGTAGCCTAGCGGTTAAGCCACTGGACTCTGGACCTGATGGTCCAGGGTTCAAATCTCACCTCTGCCAAGCTGCTTGAGCAAGGCCCTTAACCCACCATTGCTTGGGTGAGATAAGATTGTATCAGTTGTAAGTCGCTCTGGATAAGGGTGTCTGCTAAATGCTGTAAATGTAATAAAAAAAATGAACTGATATGACCGTAAGCACCTATGAAATGTGTTCTTAACTTCTTCCAAGAACTCTCCACGAAAGCATGCCAGCGTAACCTGGATCCTGCACCCGCTTCACATAAGGACTGAATAATGTCAGAATTTCCATTTTGTTCGTTTTGCCCAAAGCCTGATCGCTGAACATCAAAGCACAAACTATGAAGCAAGTGTTCACGTAACGGGAAGGTGACAGCCCCTAGCTTACCAAGCACGCTGAACGCACTAAACTTTGTGTTTGTTGAGCTAATTATCAGTGAACGACGCCATTAAGTTAAGCCCTTATTGTGCCAGTTATCAATGTACAGCAGATGTAGCCAAGGGAAATGCTGAGATCCTGCCAGAATCCAAACGAGACAGGGTAACGGCGGCAGAAGGTTTTAGATCAGTACTCACCTCCCCTGATTGAGGAAGAGTCAGCTTGGGAAGTTTGCCCTTGCTCCCTACGGCGTTATTCTTGCCGTCCATTAGGCTCGTAAACGTTGTGCCGCTGTATCCGTCCGTGATTTCCAGTGTGGGTTTAAGCTCGGGAGAGTCAGGGGCTTGGTCCTGGCCGTCCATGGGCCGGACGTAGGCGGTGGGCTTCTGTGGGCCGCCGCTGCTAGACTTGCAGTGCAGTCCCTGAGGGAAGGTTGGCGTCGAGAGACCGCTGGGCACCAAAGACGTGGAAGCCACTGGTGACCCGGAGTCCTGCTCAGTGGGTGAGCTGGCAGTCATGTGCACTTTAGCTTGCTGGCTGTGCTTCCTGCTGCTGGAGTGAGAGGAGGTGGACGAGGTGCCAGGGCTCATGTCTCCCAGGTCTTGTTCATGACCGCTGGAGCTCTGCTTGCCCCGGCTGGTGGTCTGTGCTGTCTGGGTGCTGCCTGATCCTCTGGACCAGTCGGAGCGAGACTTTTTAGTGCTCTGGTGCCCGTGGAGGACACTGGGACCTGCCAGGGTGGTGGTAGCCGGCGGGGGCATGGAGGTGGCGTGATTCCCAGGCTGGGACGAGCCGGCTCTGACGCGCTGAGGGTCAGTGAAAAAGGTGGGCTGATCAGTCTTCTCGACGGGTGTTTGGGGAACTGAGTTCTTAGGGATGCCAACCAGGTGGCTCTGGTTAGAATGGTTAGTCAAGAGCTCTTTCATCTCGTCGTAGTTGCCCAGCGTGTTCTGGACGCGGTTGGCCAGAGCGTCCCCTTTGTTTGTCTGTAACGACAGAAAAAAAAAAAATATATCAAGACCCCCTCTTTTTGACAGTTTGCTTCTCATTACAGTGCCTAGGCAGCTGCCATTTCTATTCATCCACATTTGCTTTAGTAGAGGACAACCACCTGCGGCGTGCGTTATAAAAGAGAGAAAATAAGAGGGAGGATGGAAGTGCTTGCGTGGGAGAAAGTCAAGAGGAAAACGGCCGTGAACGCAAACTTTATAGGTGCACACGTGCCGTCTAAATGCATCCCTCACAATTCTTTTAAGAGTGCATAATGAATACAGGCAGAGTGTGAAATTTCGAGCTGATTGAGACCTAGACATAAATTACCACTCTCATTTATTCAATTACGCCACATTATTATTAGCACGCTGCAACAGGATGGGAAGCGTGGAGTTCCAACAAGCACTAACAGTGTGTATTCCATAATGTTTTGGATTGTGAATTCCTGCTAACGTGGACCTATTGGTATAAAGAGAATATTTATGACCTCACAAGTGCTGGGAAAAACAAATAACTAGTTATAAACTGGTGATAAATCATGCAGAAACTTGCCACATTAACTGAGACCATTGAAGCTATAGGCTGATGAGCTTACGTCTGGGATTATCATGCAGTATGTGAGCTTTACCTTTTAAGTTTTGGCTGAGATCTAGGAACTATGTGCAGATTGCATGCCATTTTAGTCCTGACAGGAATCATGGTACTACGTACTGATCACACGCCATGTGAATAAGTAATCCCCCAGTAAACCCCACACCATAATAGTTCTGGCATGGATATAGATACTAGGTACTAATCCCAGGTACTAGATACTACATGCTAGGCTCACGCTGTTTTTGTTTCGGCATGGATACAGATACTAGGTACTAATCCCACACCGTTTTTGTTTTGTCATAGATACTAGGTACTAATCCCAGGTACTAGATACTAGATACTATGCCCACGCTGTTTTTGTTTCAGCATGGATATAGATACTAGGTACTAATCCCACACCCTTTTTGTTTTGTCATAGATACTAGGTACTAATCCCAGGTACTAGATACTAGGTACCAATCCCAGGTACTAGATACTAGGTCCTAATCCCGCACCGTTTTTGTTTTGTCATAGATACTAGGTACTAATCCCAGGTACTAGATACTAGATACTAAATCCCACACCGTTTTTGTTTTGTCATAGATACTAGGTACTAATCCCAGGTACTAGATACTAGATACTAAGCCCATGCTGTTTTTGTTTTAGCATGAATACAGAGACTAGGTACTAATCCCGCACCGTTTTTGTTTTGTCATAGATACTAGGTACAAATCCCAGGTACTAGATACTAGATACTACATGCTGAGCTGACGCTGTTTTTGTTTTGTTTTAGTTTTGGCATCTAGGTACTACGAATTAATACCACAGCGCTGTAAAGCACTTTGAACTACTGCGCTATGAAAGGTATTACATAAATAAAGATGAATATTACTTCCTTACTTATTATTATTACTACGATCATCATCATCATCATTATTATTATTATTATTATTATTTTTATTATTATGCTTAAGATTATAAAAGAACTGCATTCCATTCAGTCACGTTCATCCCCCAAACCGCCGGAAATGCACTTCCTTACTGCACTTTTTTACTCCGTCTTTGTTACTTCCAGGGCTTCTTTGTTATAATTATATTCTTTTTTAGCTGTACCACACATCATTAGTCTGCTTGGCTTTCCCCTGCGGAGAACCATGTGCATAGCCCCCCCACTGACTACTTCCATAACAAGCAACATTCTGCTTAACGTGCAAACTGTTCACTATTTTGTTTATTTGCTCTACTTTTATTCATTCCCCATGTACCTGCGCAATAAAAGTCTAGCATTAATTATGTCTGACCAGCATAGCGTCACTTTCCTCGAGAACAAACGAGTGAACACTTGTGTGCATTGCCCTCTGTTCACAATACAATTACAGGCTCTGTTATTCCCGAGCAGTGGAAAGTATCAAGACGAATGTATTAGCGCTTGCCTTTCATTTCACGTCTAATTGGCACATTAATAACGACGCCGCTGCTTAAGAGATGCAAATGTGCTCGTTGTGGCTACCGACGACATAAAAAAGTCAATAAACAAATAATGGTAAATGATCCAAAAACAGGAGCGAGCGCACCGGACTATTACTGCGTGGAGGAAACGACAAGCTGGACAATTAACATCTGAACCCTGTTATGTGGGGGCACCCCTGGTCTGCTCACATGCCAAGAACAGACCTAGTCAGATCGGTGCATCCTTTTTAGGATGTCCGTTTGTGCCGTTTGGAGGTGACCTCAACGAACCAGGGGTGCCCCCACATTACAACCCTATACACAAAGAATGATGTCATGACCAAATCAACAAGGTTTATCACCCACCATAGTTGTAACCACAGGTGGTTCGGGCGCCTATCGCCAGAAACCCGCTTTCGCACCAAACAGTTCTAGGGACTAACAAGCGGAACTACGCTGTGCGGCTCCCCAGGCATCTACATTCGTTCCAGGGCTTTTTTGTTTTGTTTTGTTCACTCTATCAATCCATTGAAAGGCTGGCAGCGCTTGCTGGTGCGGCATCATTGATTACTTACCCATTTCCATCCAACCTTCCTCCCACAGGCGCAGTCAGTCATGCCCGCATGCCCAACCTGAGTCACCGGGGTGACGGGTTTGTATAATGGTGCAAGTCGTAAAAAATAGCGTAGCTGTTTCAATTGAAAACAGTGCAAATACTATAGACATTTCCATTGCTGGCATCGAGAATCTGGTAATAGTGAGGAACCAGTGTTCCAGTGATCTCATCCCGACCTCACATGGTAATCTGTAAGAGCAAAACGACCACTGTGGACTTCTCATCATGCCGTATCCAGTTGTAAGCCAAATGGGGTAACCAGATTCCCCCGGCTCAACTCTGTTCCAGCACAAGGTGAGCAAGCACACAGAAGGGAGAAGACTTAGGGGTGAAAGCGAGTGCCGAGGTGAAGTGTGCAGGCACGTAAGCCCGAGCGGAGAGCTCACAAAGGCCTCTTGTTTGAATCTCCTGACTAAGGCAGGAAAACGCAGGAGCCACGCCAAGCCTTCATTCTGCAGCCCGTGCAAAGCGAGAACTGCAGGAACGCTTGTGCTTCAGGCATTAATTGCTGACACATTACATTAACGGCAAGACTCGTTAAAAAGTCCTTCACGGATGATTAATCGCACGCTTAACGCCGGACCGAGAAAATTTGGGTAACCGTTAGACCACTAAACCCAAGTTTCATTTAGCCCAGAGACTTAAATACTTAAATGATCTTTCCACTTTTCCTAACAGCATTTATCAGCCTCATCTAAGTGAATAATGATGCCGCTCAAAAGAAAAGACACTCACTGATTGAATAGCTATTTTTTCCTTTTGTGAAGCCATTAACGCCACATTACTCATCAGAGTCAATTAAACGGCTTTATTTTAAGACGATCCCTTGATATGAAGGTACATAAAAGCAATAAATGATAATAACGAATAGTTATGTGTATAGTTATATATAACACTTAGTAGTTTTGATTCTTAGCACTCCACAATCTAATCTTTTCCGGCCTCTAACGCTCAATGTAATCTAATCTAATCTCTGTAAAGAGTTCCGATCATGTAATCCAGGATCCTCATCTACTCAGGATTCATTTTCAGTTTACAAAATGACCAGAACCAAGCATCTGCACGAACGTAGTTCTGAGACCTTATTGAAGCTGAGATATGGGTTGCACTAGCTTTTGAGTACCTTAGGCCCAGGAAATGCAAAGCATTGTCTCATTATTCATAAAAAAAAGTGCCAGAAAATATTGAGATTTAAATTTTGACAAAATTGCACCCCTGGTGCTTCCACGTCTGAGGTAGGAGAGGTTGGATGAGTGCTATAACACTGGCTCCTGCTGGCTGTTTGAAACCCTTAAAGATGGCTGATGAAGAGAGCAAGATTAATCCATCCGTCACGGGGTGTAGCAGTGTAATGAGCTAACCCAGCCGTTGGAGGCACGACAATTCGTTCTTGTTGTGGAATTCCTCATTCGACTGGAGAAAAGAAGCAGTCAGTCAGAGGTGCTGACTTGCTTGCTGCTTGTTGGCCATCCACACTTGGCATTGGGGATGACCTAAGGCTTGGGAATTGACAAGACCCAATATATCACTTTGACGTGTGTTATCTCTTCCCAAAGATTTGACGATGCTCACAATAAAAACAGCACCAATACAGTCAGGAAATGATTTCACCAGATGCCAACAATTAGGGTTCAGTTTCCACTTTCTGAGTTTAGTGTGAGATGGTGGAGCCTACTTGGACATTTGAGCCGCTGTACCATAATCCTACAAGCAGTTGATGGAACTGAGGTCTGCAGAACGTTCTATGAACCAAAATGGACATTGACATTACCATAGTGTCTTAGAGTCTTATCACGATGCTGTAACGTAAATATACAAGGTATGTTCATAAGAAAACTGCACGCAAACAATACGTCAATGGGTCAGCGATACCGCCGAAAACGAGTGGAAAGCTACCCTCTGCACCGTTTCCGAAGCCTAAACTATTATGCACACGCTTGTTGCAACCTTGTCAAACAACCCAGCCAAAAATGTACTCATAGACAATATTAGAAACAACACAGAGGACAAGGCAGCTGGAAAAAAAAATAAAAAAAGTAAATATACAATAAATACAATTAAATAGTTATAGGTCAGGGAGAATATACAGGCAGTTCGGGAATAAACAAATGAACTATTCCCAATAAGACAGGCACATACACTTACGAACATCATTTACAACAAATCAAACACACAAACGTGTAAGTAACGTTAACAAAAAAGTCTCTAAACACATCAACCGACGGAACCGTCCGTAGTCCAACGTGAACCGAAAGATAGTGAGTATAAGGGAATGACGGACTTCTGCCCTTTAACTCCCACCTCTGCTCGTGATTAGCTGCTGAAGTAACCAGCTGTTTATGACCACAACATCTAAAGTTAAAGACAAACATTAATTTTCGATTATAATTTACTATCGTTTTGATGACCTTGGTGGTTAAGTTGAACAGACGTTTATCGGATGGTCGTTAAAAGGGCTGTAATGCATCTTAGAGTCTGGCCAACAACTGAGACTGATTTACATCGCCCTCGCCCCGATGAGCAACCTATCAGCACTGAATTGTAATATGCTGCAATGGGAGGAGGGTACTTATTTTCTGAAGACCTTATCACTCATTGTTTAATCATTTAATCCAGGCTCCTCTGCAAAATGAAGAGGGTACTTGTTCCTCCTTTGGCTCTCTAGTCCAGTTGAAGATCATCCACTTGAAGACACTTGGCATTTTTTTAAAAGCCTCAACAAAGTGCAGTCAGGATTCTCGGCAGATACTCAAAGCCAAGTAAGAGTGAGGAGGCAGGCAGGCTGGAATGTATATATATCCATCTACGCAAAAGATATTGGAAGGCAAACAGGAACCGACGAAGACCCAAAATGGCTAGAAAAGTAGAAATATTTTGGTGAAGATTCATCTTGTACATTGTAAAGCATTAATGGGGACATGTTGAGGTGAATCAGTGCATGGCATTACTAAAAGTCAGAGCGGCTGAGTGCTAAGGTTCTCAAGTGCCTTTTTTCGCTTTCCCTCCATACCACTACTTTCGGAGTCGTGTCTTACATTGAGACTTGGACAATAACTCGTATTTACAGAACAGAAAACAGCAATCATGAACTATCCATCATTTTATAGCGACATAACCCTGTAGCAATCCCATCTATAAAAGATTAAATCAGTAATATGGCTCTCAAGCCTCTATAATTCAGGTTTTACAACAAGTTGGAGCAACTACACCACATTTCATAAGCTGAGCTTTATGAGTAGGGACGTTCACGATCTTCTGCTCAGCTGCAGATTCCGTGCAATAAGATGCAATGTACTTTATATTTGCTTTTATATGAAATTGGGCTTGTTGCTGAAGAATTCATGTGGATGGCAATATCCTGAGCTAAGGCTTCTCCGAACATGATTGATGATCACACTGCTATGTCTGTGTGTGTGTGTGTATGAAGCATTCAACCTCCTTCTCCTTGACAAGACATTGGCAGTGTTTACAAAAGATCCTTGTGTTGCCCCTCCATGGGCTCTTGGGGTTTCGCCCTCTAGCCCAAAGGCCAGCAACTGAAATGGTAATGAAGGTGCCAGCACTGGTAGACGGAAGCTCATGCTACTTCAACAATACAAACTGTGAGACTTTGTTCTCCCCCGTAGCCCAGATCTTTTGAAAAGGTAACTTGGCCATGGTTCAATATTTCTGCCTTTCGACTCCAAGGCCACTCGTAGAAGGAGGAACAGAAAACAGCAACGCTTGACTCTACATTAATGCTGAGGGATCAATACTGGCGCAAATGAGCAAACTTCTACCAGGGCATCATCGCAAATCGATGAAGCTGGTTACAGCCAGGGAGTATGCACAATCCGGGAGCGTCTGTAGGGTAATCAGGAATTGCCTTCAATTGATCAGTGTATTGAAAGGGCAAGCAGCTTCTTAAATTACTTCAACTGCCAATGCTTAACGTCTTTAATTACGTCTTTCAGGGTGCAGCATGCGCACGGTTGGAGTAATGAAGATATTGCAATCGGGAGTCTCCGGATGTGAGATCTGTTGGAAGTAACATCACAAGACTGGATCATAATCCACAGTATTATTACTGTTAATTTTTCTTAAGTTCTTATTACTAAGACGCAAATGAATGGAGAATGCAAACTCAGTTCTCTTCTAAGAAAATTACACAATATTACAGATGTAACAGATGTTAGGCTAGTAGCACTTAAAAGAAAATGTATTCACTTATGAATGGTATATAGAATAATAATGTCTGAAGTTGTGCCTAAGTTCTAGCACCTCATAAATTACGAAATCGAGCACTGTTGTCCACGAATAATTATGCCCACGTATACAATATGTTTCGTGAAATGCCAGGTTATGCAATCTGAGTCCAAGTGCCACATTATATAAACATATGCACAGTTAAACGTCTAAATTAAAGAACAAAGTCCATGAACAAAGTGGGAGTTAAGAGCAGAACTGCACACCTTCACTCAACTTTAACGGTCAAGTGCTCTCTTGTTCAAAATCTCACACTGGACTAGAGAACTTTTTTGTAAGTTACCTATGTCTGTGAAAGTTATATATACATGTATTTGCATTTTGCAGAGAGAAATAAGTACTTGATCCCTCTGGCAAACAAGGCCTAATACTCAAAACCCTTGTTGGCAATCACAGCAGTCAGATCTTTTTTGTAGTTGATGATGAGGTTTGAATATTTAAACTGGTAGATAGTAAAGATCAGTTATTTATAGAAATCGCGTACTAATTTACTGACTTCCTCCACGGTCAAGCGAAATTTCATTTCATGGTATCAGTGATGTTTCCAATGCATCTGTTTGTTTATTAGTTTTTTATTGGGTGTGCTTTTGCAAATGACTTTTTTTATTTCTCTTGGATGATTTATGCAAACTGCCATTTACCCCATCACTGTAAAATCCAAACCAGTTCCATTTAACTGATGATGAGTTTTTTTTTTTCCCTCAAACGATGTAGGTACACTGGGGACCATGGCAAGTCTGCAGCAACATAATGACTAAAACACACCTCAAAGCTTTGCAACAACTACTTAAAGAAGATCGAGGTGTGCTGACGGTGAAGACCATTCCTCCACAGTCACCCTAACCTTAACCCCATGAAGCACATTTGGAGACAAAAAGCAAATGGTTCTGTAACATCACAAGGTTTTCTTTTAAATTGTAAACTCGCGCTGTATAACACAGATCTTTCGAATTTGCACAAGCTTGTAGTGACCATGCCAGTTTAGGGCTGATGGCGGTGCTCGGTATCTCTCTGTGAAGGTGGAGAGTTTCTATTTTTTTTTTGTATTAATCATTTGACATATAACCAAGCTTCAGATTTGATCTTCCATTCAGATTTGATTATACATTCATAAGGCACAGCAGAACTTAGCACACGCTGCATAATTTTGGTTAAATAACTGTCACCGAGTGAACCTGTCGACAGATTGTGACATCAGTCACTACAGAGTGTTGCTAAATGTGGAGTTGTTGCGCTCAAACACATTCACAAGCTTCCAGAGACCAAATGCTGGGCAGAATAAATTAAGCTCAACCCACTTATATGCTTTGGCTGTTGTCATCCCAGTTCAGGTGTGCACACAAATACAAGTGGGGTACCAAAGAATTCGAGTTTAAAAAGTAATAGGGCACTCATTTGCTCCGGTCCTATTGACTCAGTAAGATTATGGAAATTAATTTGGAAATATGTACCTTTTTCATCCAAAAAAAAAAAAATCCACAACATACCCAGTCTCTTGGTCACAATGTTGACGTTGACTGGCTTTTTAATTCTTGCTTGGCCTATTGAGACTGGGACGAGAGGTGGACCTTGGGGACTAACCCAGAAGGAGGCACTTTTCACTTTAGGATGGCAGCACCAAAGCCGCTCTCAAGGTTCCAGGGGGTCCAGCAGCCACTACATCAGTCCCAAATAGCTGTTAATGGCACAGTTCCATTAAAGAGGATTTAGAGGGATTAGCTAATAGCAGTCTTAGATAAATGGACGGGGGGCTAAAGGGAACAGCAGCAGGCGAGGGAATAAGGACCAAATGAACACTTTCTGTCGTCCTATAAGAAAATTTCTCGGTGACATTATTAACTACAGATCTGGTAAAACCCAGAGTGGATGCCAGTTGCAGCCTTATTTTATGATCGTTCGCGTCAGAGAGGCTTATTTTTGAAAAGTACACAATCTGGGATCCTCACAGTTCAGCAACACCAGTACGCACACACCAGAGCCTGAGCATGGAGCCAGTCCATTGCTGTGGTTCAGCAAAGCTCTTTGCTCTCCAATCCCTCTTATTTTTGACAGGAAGCAGCATGGTTTGTTGAGCAGAAAGGGTTCAAAGCTGCAAGCATGCTTCAGGAGGGTGACGCAAACCCACCACTGTGCTGTAGAATGCTAGGACAGCACATTCTTTAGGGTGGTGGTAACAAAAAATAATGGGGAAAACCTCACAAATAGCCCAAGTTGTTAGTGGTTGAATGTGATCACTTCCTTACATCCTTGTCATATCCAACATGCAGTTAAGCAATTATACGTTAACGACCTTTCTCAAAGGAACCAGCCTTGGTAGAGGTGGAATTTAAACCTGTAACCTTAACCTGTAAGCCGCTACACAGCCCCCAAAATAAAGCCAAAGAGTGTCTTGCTTGCTTGTCTGCACCTTTCACTTAGGCACCCACGGTAGATTTGATACGGGGATCTGGTCTGCTCCACTTGGAAAAAAATAATCACGTATGCTTACTAAAAAAAATTATGTCTTAATTTGATTTCAAATTATTTGGAAATTCATAATATCCAATGTGGAGCCGTCATAATTATGGCAGAGCAACGCAAATGAAATGAACTATTTGACTTCAATGATTATAAATGACTTTGTCCTCTCCAGTTCAGTTTCAGTAACACCAAGTATTAAAAACCATGGCTGGATACTCCTCCATTCAGCAGATCTTCCCTCAGATACCCTGAATCATGTATCTTTGCAACACATTATCACTCAGAGGTACTTCAGAGACCTCCGGAGGAAGATCATGCACACACGTAGAGAATAGGAGTACCAAAACGTTTCAGAAGGTCTTCAGTCCATAACGTTGATGCCAAGCTACCACTTTTGGTGCCTTGAGCTAGTCCCCTGGTCTCTTCCTGCTCACGTTGGTCACCCTACAAGCACGTTGTTACTGTACTTGATTATTACTTTTTACTTATTTGCATTTCAAGTATCAGCTGCACCTTTCAGTTTCATTTTCAAACGAAATTCACTTACATTTGATCCTTTTTGCAAATCTGCTCCAATATAAAGATGTCCAAATGCTTTAATGTAAGCAGGTTTTGCATACCATTTTATTTCATAGTCACAAGGACTGGAATAGACCGTTAATGTTTAAATTCAAAGGCTAAATAAGAGCTCCCACAGCAGATCGGGGTTGATGACCCATTTTTAGCGGGTAAAAGCGCACAGAGAGATTCGACTGTTGCTAAGTAGAGCGCTCTGATGGAGGAACTCATTTCAGAGTCTAAAAGGAAGAGCATGTGCTCAGATGAAGATAAACGACATATGGGGCTGATGAGAGAAAGGAATACAGAGAAACAGAACAGAGACAAAATACTTGCTTTCGGTGACTGTAATTAGTTTTCAAAGGGAAAGTATCAGTTTAAGGTCGTAAAGGCACTTGCTTCAAAAAGCGCACTTTAAACTTAACTCGCAGACACCGCTGTGTTTGGGCTGTAAGCTCGGAGGCTGATTTCGCCTCTGGTGCGGGAGCGCGGCTCAGTTCTTAACGGGTTGTTGTCTTTATCAATTGCGCTTGAGCCTTTGACAGACACAGAGACACATGTTAGGACTCGGTCAAGCCGCTGAGGAGCCGTATGGAAAGGTTTTCCAAACGTCTGTAAAGCTAGTCTGTTTACACGAAGCAAGGTTTTTTTTCTCAAGCCCCAAAGTTCACATCTGTTGTCATAACCTGTCAGGACATCAAAGATTGTGTAACGTGACAAGCCCTTCACAGACAAAACAATCAGGCTAAGAGTGAATGGCAGCAGTTAAACCAGCATGTCCACAGAAAAACGTAACGAGATGCCACTTCTGGGTGAGAAACGGTCCTTCGGCAGGTACCTGAAGAACAGAGAGAAGAAGAACAAGCGCAAGCGTTGATCCAGCATTCTCATCCCCCGATGTCCAGGGTCTCTCGGTGCTGACAGCAATTTGGCTCCGTGTTTTTTTTTTTTTTTTTTTTGACATTTTCAGTAAAGAGATCAGCCTTGTCACCTGCTAACAGCTGGTTGACAACGCAGATCAAAGAAAGGAAGAAAGCATCCATGGACACAAAAATGCTTCAAAACGCAAAAGACCTGCGTGTGAAATTGTCCATGCTTTGTAGTCACATGCAGACCCAAAATGCAAAAGGTATCTAATTTCATCCATTATCAATTAGTCAACTAAAAACTATTACTAACAGTCATGCATCATTGGGTTGCAGGTAACAGGATTAGCTAATAGGGGATTTTTGTGCAGCAATGTTTTACCCACCTTCCCCTCCCTCAGACATGGTCAGCAAGCAGTATATATACACACGTTAGTGCTGTCAAACAAGTAGTTAATTTAAATATTTAATTGCGTTAGTCACGCCAAATATTGTGCTAATTGTGTTTGTATTTGACACTGGTTAATCAGCATTTTCTTAAT
>JAUZST010003643.1:0-16985 GCA_034779995.1 Parotocinclus haroldoi | reverse complement strand
TACTGTGTAACATTACTCATTGTACATGAACAAATACAGTAATTAAAATAATTCTCTAATTGTACAGTTATTCCTTTTGTACAACCTCAATGAGAAATCAAAGTACATTCATTTAGAAAGACTTGAATTTACCCTTAAACTATTTATGCATAGTAGCCATCTCAAATTATATCATTATTATTATTAATTTATTTGATGATTTCTTAATGAATAGTATTTAAAAGTTGTTAGGTCTCCTACTTCAGTAGTTCTGAAATCTCATTTTTCAGTTTTATTTTAATACATGATCTAAATTCACTTTACAAAAAAGATTAGTAGTTTCAGTTAAATACACACGCGCAAACACACACACACACACACACACACACGGAATAAGGACAAATATTGACACACCTTATGTTAAAACATTGTATGTTAAAATTAAGAGCAGAGGTTTATTTTAGGTAACATTATGTCTGTAGCTCTAAGTAAAATATTATTAGTCATCTGCATAGTATATTTAAAGAGAGAGGGAAAGAGAGAGAGAGAGAAAGAGTGAGAGAGAGATAGAAAGAGAGAGAGAGCGAGAGAGAGAAAGGGAGAGAAAGAGAGAGAGAGAGAGAGAGAGAGAGAGAAAGAGAGAGCGAGAGAGAGAAAGGGAGAGAAAGAGCGAGAGAGAGATAGAAAGAGAGAGAGAGCGAGGGAGAGAAAGAGAGAGAGAGAGAGAAAGAGAAAGATAGAAAGAGAGAGAAAGAGAGAGAGAAAGATGTGTAGCTTGAGTCTTATTTTTATTATTAATACTAATACTGGGAAATCATATAACTGTATCATATTATATAACTGACACCCCAATTTGCTAAAACAGTGAGTAAAACAAACTGTGATCTGTCAACCGACACACACATTTTCATTCCAGATAAGAATCCTTAATCCTGACCACACCTTTTCACCCACTCCCAATCCTAAAGCCTGGAGCGCATCATGAATCCCTGACATAAAAAGCAGACCTAGGAATCGTATAATCTTCCCTGCAGAGACATCCATGTCCTTTACCGCATGGTGACATTGCACTTGGGTGTGTGGCCTTGATATTGCCTGGCTGATTGCTTTACACACCACAGCTGGGTCTCTGTACGGAGTCTTACATTCACTTCTGGCCTGTTTCTACATGTGCAGCACCTTTTTTTCTACTAATATACGGAGCTATGCGCCTATATCTCGTACACCTTCGTAAATCCAACACGGTGCGATTTTTAAGAATTATTATATCGCTACACATAACTAAAAATTTCCATATGTTTTAAACAGCTGACCCTGAATAAAGATGGACAATATTGTTTTATCATAAAATCAACAATATTATGTATGTAGCATCACGGACTGAGTTTTAAAAGGCTATGTATTTTTGAATCAGACATATATATATATATCTATAATATAGCCAAAATATAAACTGACATTTAAAAGAATACAGATGATTTAACAGTAGCTATAGCAAAGAAAACCCTAGCATTGTGGAATATCCAAAATCATCATTCAGAAACTGGCTGTGATGTTTTTATTTATTTTCAAATGAAATAAATATAAATAGATTTCAAAATGAAATATCCCCTAATGAAATATGCCCCAAGTTTTGTGATTTACGTGAAAGGTTACCACTCTTATATTCATTCACTCTTTAGCGGATTTGCTCAGAATTCTACAGCAGACAGTGATGTATTAATTTTCTTTTGCTGAATCGCAATCTGATATTTACATTATGAATACAGATATCCACATGTAATTGTGATTAATCACAATGAATCCAAAGTTTACTGCTTTCTTCTATTTGACCCTAAAGAAATACTTTAACAAAAATTAAATAGTACTACAAAACCCTATGATTAGGCAAATTTACTTAAACAGAATGTATGTATTACCTGTCATGCCTTATCTCGTTTGCTTTATCACATTTCAGTGTGACTTCTCTTTTAATAGAACGATACCCTTTTTAATGTAGAATATCCCTTTAATTAGGTACTTGGTTGTTTTTTTCTTAAATCAGAAACAGCATGTGCCAGCTGTTATCTTATGTACCATGTGACAGGGGTTTTTGATATGGGATGGAATCTCAGAGGAATGAGCAAAGTGTATAAGGAAGTGTCCTAATTCGCTTACCACACCTACCAACCCTGTCCCTAAGCTAATAGTGCACTATAATATGCCTACTGTGTGTGTGTGTGTGTGTGTGTGTGTGTGTGTGTGTGTGTGTGTGTGTGTGTGTATATATATATATATACACACACACACACACACACACACACACATACATATTCATATATATTATATCTTAATTATCTATATAAAGATCTGTTCTATATTATATATATATATATAAAATCAAATGTTAACTATTTACAGATTTAAAGATGTCTTTTTTTTAATTATGATTCCAAGATATTGCCCTTTACAGCAAAATTTTTAGTCTCCGTTGTTTTTGTTCTAGAAATACGGTAAATATGAATTTATTGCATTTCACATCAACAGGAAGAATATTGTTGAATATCATATTACATTCTATATTATTTTGAAATCCTGACTTGCTAGTCTGAACATTTGCACTAAATCGGTGTTCATTTGCATTGTTAATTTAATCCTGGGAATACTGTACATATATTTTCACCTCCCATATAAACCAGTACAGTTTCTGATGCTTTAGCGCAGGAACCACGAATTGAATTTATATGATGTATTTCTGCCTTCCAAGCTTTATAATATAAACATGTAGGCTATATTAAAGTACATATGCAAATCAAATATACACAGTAAGATATACAGTATTAATAAAGGATATGTGACCAGCACATCAAAGCGAAATGAAATTTTGGAATATTTACAGACCAGCCTGACGTGTGTCATGTGGATGTTTTGTGTTGCATCGCTGCATGTATTTCTGCATTTATCTATTGAGCAGCGAGTAGCGTGACCTGGTGCTGTAAGCTCAGTGACTCGGGGGCTCCTATTCCCTCAGGGGCTCTCATTTTTTACTGTGCCATGACAGAAAATGGAGGTTGCGAGAGCAGAATGCTGCATTAAAAACCCTTTACCCATCAGTGATTTATAGTGGCCTGGCCGCTCGAGCCTGCCACGCCGCACCATCTTTCCTGTGATGAGCCGTTTGTGTAGTTCAGCTCTGCAGAGCCGGGTGCTTCATCAACAGCTCTGGTTTTGCTCCAGATGGCTGCTCATCTGCTAGTCCTGCATTTGAATGCTACACCTATTCAGGTGAAGCTAAGTGCCGCACCCTTTCACGAACAAGAGGCTGTGGATGACGGAGTGCTACAATCACAATCAGTGTTTCCTTGTCTTTGAAAATCTGCTACAGCCGCGGAGAACAATCGACATTATGCGACTCTGTGTAATGGACCCTCAGTTAGGCGACTCTGAGGAGGCCCAGCCCTTTGTCCTTGAGACGGCTCGAGCCTTAATAGCAATATTCATTCATTTATCGGGCAGAATTAATCTGCACTTTGCCGCTCGCATTGCTGCCTGAATGGTAATCGGACCTTTAAAGGCAGGTCTTTTTTACACTGGCGTAATTGATGGAAAATGTTTAAAGCTTCTTTTAATATTGATGAAATGCCGTGCGTAAATTGGCGAGGTAACCTTCAGCATGGCATCGGGAACGTACGAAGAATGCAGAGACAATGTCTAAATGATCTCACACTCTTAGTGTGAGATCACTTTTAGCACAATAACAAGGCCCAAGCACTGACTTTGATAATCATGTTTAAATAAACATATTTATGACCATATATAAAATGGTTAACGACTAGACCCAAACATTTAATCCCTGGGTTTGGCACCATTTTGGCACTCTAACTGGATAATCACCTTTCCCACGTATCTTCATTGGAAACTCTGTGATTTTACATTTACGGTATTTAGTAAACGCCCTTATCCAGAGCGACTTACAACTCCTACAATCTTACAATTCAAGCAATCGTGTGTTAAGGGCCTTGCTTAAGGACCCAACTGTGGCAGCTTTGAAAGAGGTGGGATTTGAACCCTTAACCTTCCAGCCCAGAGTCCAGTATCTTAACCACTAGGCTAACACAGTTCCAAAATTTGCCAGTCTTTATAAGTATCCTAGCTAAACATAAAGAATACAGGGTATTTTGAACGCAGCTACAGTCACATCCAACGCCCTCGAAAGGCATTTCCCAAACTTAATTAAACTAAAGGGCAGGCACAAATCTGCTGCATGTTTTGCGCCACGAATGCAATCATTGGCCATAACTGAGATCTGTGCGTAGGGTGATAAATATGTCTCATTGATTAGAGCAGGCTTTAAAGTCCTTGACCATGTTGTATGAATTATTTAAAAAATAACCTTGAAATTTATTAAATATTTAACAGCGGTCAAAAACACAGCTTAAAACCCTGTTGCATCAGGTCACTGTTATTACAGATAGCAAAAGCTGTTACATTCGGAAGTGACTGCATTTCTGTGTTGTTAAGTGAGCTCGAGCTACCACTGGAGTGATCAGGTTTAAATCCCAGTGGTGGTTTTTGGACAAATCAACCATCAGAAATTCAAAAGGAGGAGCGGCTGGATGGAGAGGGATCACCCTCTGGCACCACGGTAACAGGGACCTCTGTTGCCTGTTCAATTTAGGGTAATGTTTGGGTGAAAAAAATAACACTGAACAAATTCAATTTCCAATTGCTTTTTTGGGAGAGTTCGTTAGGAAAAGTCAGTGAGAATGTTAGTTAAGTGCTTGTGGGATGCTCCTTGAAGAACGGCAGGTCAAGACCACCAGTTTTTTTTTTTTTTTTACTGTAATTAATTGCAATAATTTCTATATTGTGCATCTACAACCTCAGTGTAATTCAACCTTTTTGTGTCTTAAACCAACTATTTTCTGCTGAGATGGCACGATTCTAACTCTCACCAAAAATCCTTAAAGCATATTGGCATTTTGTTTGAACATTTGTTTCAACATTGTGTGCTCCCACTGTCTCGTAATTAAACACACACACCTTGTTTAATGGACAGCCATGAACCTCATACTGTTCTGATTACCATAAACCTATAACCTGCAGGCTTTCAGAGTTGCGATTTCAACACTTCATTGCTACAGACAAATAAACTAAAGCTTTGTATTTTCTTATATCAGAAACTGGTTCTAAACTCTTCAGGAGCTCTGAGAGAAACAGAAAAACTCAATGACTGAGTTTCCCTCATCTCTTACTACAGCATGTTTACTGTACACACAGCCTATACATAAACCACAGTCACACTTAGACGGAAAGGAATGGAGGAACGGGAGGGTCCTGGAATAGTTCAGTGTCAGGTGTTCAGCCTGCATTCAGCCTCAGAGTGCAGCGAGAGGTCATGTGTAAGAATCGGCACAGCTGGCCAACGCTTCGCTGATGATGTATGGGGTACGGCCAAGTGACTGAGGCCTGTGTACACCCTTAAATGTCACTAGAGCCGCCTAGGGGTTTGGACTAAAAAGACAGATGAGCAGCCTGTATGATCTGATCATAAAAGCAGAAAGGTGTGATAGAATTGGGATCCCAGTCGCGGCACTTGTACACTCTCATGAAAAGTGTGTACAGATTTAAAACAAGCACAAATATCAACTGTCCTGTTGAGCTTTGAGCTTTGACTAATTTTACATTAGTGTATTTTCTTTCTTATTTGTGAATTTGGATGAATTCAAAATACAGTGCCATTACAGATGCTGTGTATAGGGTAGCCATTCATATTTTCAGCTGCACACCTGACACATTTGATCATTAACACAGTTTTCTTTATACTCTACATTAACTGCAAAAGAATAAAAATGACTATGACTATGGTAATGCTCGATCAACGTCCGTTTTGGCCAATGCTCTGTTTCACAGAACATAATGTGGTCATTAAACAGTGCAAAAAGGAATATGTACTAATTATATAGATCACCACAGATCCAGCTCCCAGCCTGAAAAGCACCGAGACGAGACAAGGCTTAGAAACTTCAAACAGGAGTTTAGAAGCAAGCTTTAGTATAAGTATATATCCAAACAGCCACCAGACACCAGTGTCTATATATATATATATCTCCCACTGGTGTCTGGTGGCTGTTTATGCACTGCATATATGGAATACATTGGCAGGACGGGTTCCTGAGACAAAACCAGGAGTCATAAACTGTCCCATTGTACTCCCATGTCCTGCGCTCCATTGTCCCTCAGTATTAGCATTGCTTTTTTTGTACAGTGGCTGCTGCAGCCTTTATCTGGGGCAAATAATTCACCGGTCCCAGTGCTGACTTCTACATCACATCCCGAGCAGCCTAAAGTCTATTTTCTAATAAACAGCTCATAAAAATGCACTGTAAAAGGCATGAGTGAGCCTCTCTCATCTCAGTCAGAGGTGGATGATTCCACAGAGAGCCACACAGAGGTAGTAGAGTTAGCAAAAATAAATGAAATAAATAAACTACATGTTTGAAAAAGTAAACTTAAATGTATTTATTCATTCATCTTCAATTACTAATTCAACCTGCATAGTCACTGTGGGTCTAAAGCGCAAATATGGGGCACAAAGTGGAAATATCTGGAAGAAAGCCGGACAGCAAACCAGTCCATTATTGGGCATTGCATATAGCTATTATAGGTTGGAGAAAGCCAAGGTACCAGAGGAAACTCATGCAGGCATGAGAAGAACATACCAAACCACACCGCGTATGTATGTATTTATGCATGTCTCTATATATATAAATTTATTTTCATTATCTGCCAGGCTACCCAATGGGGTCTAAGTCTAATGGAGTTTTCCTTGTCATCGTCTTGGCCAACAGGGGTTTTTGGGCCTTTGGGCCGCACTCTCAGTCTCTATAAAGCTGGGTTAAGATGTCCATGTATAAATAAATTTGACTTGAGACAGACAGAACAGTGAGATAAACACAAAAAATACATTTCCTGTGATAATTTGAGAGAAATATGTCTGAATCTGTTATTTTAATAGAAGTAATTTACTGGCTACTCTTATACATAAATGCTCCCTGCAACCTTTATTAGTATTCATAGTGGCAAACGCTCTAAAGATCCTAAATGATCCTGCTAGCTGGTACCATGATTGGGACCTCGAGCCCTTGAACACCCCCATGCCATTTCCTAGATATCACTAAAGCTTTCTGAATGGTGAGCAGTCCAGGACATGAAAATGGCTGTAATCAGAGTCCCATGTTTTGAAATCAGGAGACCTTTTGTGTGTAGTGCAAATGTGTGCAATTTCCATGCCTCTCTGCTCTTCGTAAATATTCAGGGCAGAATCAGAAGGCCTCCAGACCTTCAGATAAGCCAATACCAAACCTGAGTTTGTTTCTCTGGAATTTGGTGTCATGCAGGTTGTTCTACACATAACCAATGAATAAATGAATAACTTTCCTGCATTGCAACAGAGCTGTGATATTTATTTCAAACACTGAATATGCATAGAATGGAGATTGTTAAAGTGTTTGGGAAACTGGCCTTACTCCTTTCTCTACATCTGTCATGCAGGTATTTAAGAACTGAAGAGGTTGGCTCTAGGTTTTTTCATTTGAGTGGGGTTACTTACTGACAAGTGATCCCCGAGATGTAAAACCACTAGGGATAACTGGATAAAGCAGTCAGGCAGTGGTGACGCAGTGGTCAAGGTACTGGACAATTTTCCAGAAGGTTGAGTGTTCCAGGCTTGGCTTGGCTATAGCTGAAACGCTTGGGGACTTGAGCAAGGTCCTTAAACCTCAGTTGCTTGGATTGTACCTTGTTAGGCTCTATCAGTTTTGATTCCCACTGGCGTATGGTAAATGCTGTAAATGTAAACATAAAGCAATTGCATAACGAAGTTAATTCTGCCACCTAAAACTTGTACCACTGGGCCCTGGTACATTCTCAAGCATGAAGAATCACACTTCATCTGGAACTCTGACAAATAAATCTTGGCTTTGAACATACCAGTTGAACAACTTCTTTCCCAGTTACATAGTGCCAACTGTACAGTATGGTGAAGGAGGAATTATGAGGAGATGTAGATTTTAGTTTGGACTGGGCCTTTTGCAGGGCTCGAGAAATCTCACATTAACGAGATTTACATTAAAGAGAACATTATTTACAGCTGGGAGAGCTCATGGTGGGATCATAAATACATTTACTAAGTTTAGTTTGGAGGAATATGACAGTCTGCACAGAGCTCTCATCTGAACCTCTTTAACGCCTTTGGAATGAATTAAAAGAATAACAGAGAACCCAACATTAACGTCAGTGGCCTGACCTCATAAATGCTCTTACGGGTGGAAAAACAATCCCACAGGCATGCTCCAAAATTTAGCGGAAAGACTTCTCAGAAGAGGGCAAGCTAAAAGTTAAAACTCATCATCTTAATGCCCATGGTTTTGCATGTTGTCTTCCAATTTTGGTCAGGGTCAAGAGTGCAGATGACCATGTACTCTGAACAGCGTCCCAGTCAGTTACAGGCCTGGACAGGAGCTGCTGAGCTTGCAATTGTGACCTAGCAGAAGGGCACTGGACTATGTCGGGTCACCACAGTTCTGGGGTAGCGAAAAGCCACTGCACCACCCAAGAGCATGCAATGTTCAGCAAGTATGTATGGATTTGTTGTTTTAGTCTGACCGTGTAGTGTTTGGACAAATTACTAGCTATAAGCAAGATCTAGTCATTCATTCATGTATTTTTTATAGCCACTTAATCCAGTACAGGGTCATGCTTGTCACGTTTGTAACTCACACTAGGACATTTGAAAGACATCGGTTGACATCGAATGTGTGTGGAAACCTGAAGAAAACGTACACAGTCATGGGCGAACGTGCAAACCAACACGGAGAACGTCCTGGATAGCAATCAACAGATCTTTGGAACAGTTTTAAAACAGGAACAATTACAGAGTATGCCACCATGGTGTCCTGTGAAATGATAGTACTTGCCTCAATTGTTTTTACAGTTGGCTGCAACGAGTTAAGACTTGATACAGAAGAGGAAAATGTTACTGTACTGTATTGATGTTACACAACCACACTGGAATTAAAGTTAAAGCAACTCTACTGCATTATTGACTTTTTGCCTCTTTGCCTCATTCTTTATTCTAACCACCAACAGCACAGTCATTGTGGGTCACAGAAACTGAAAATCCTCACAGAATTAAAAGCTGGAAAGGATTTTTAAACTGTGCCCATCAGTAACAAAATACTTGCTCCATTGTGCACACTGTATCGGTCATATTCTAATGAACCGACTGAGAAATAATTCTATGTGGCTATTATACATTTGTTAAAACAATAGTATGTTAAATCTAAAGGAGGCCTAAGACTTTTGCACAGTACTGTATGTACACCGCTCACAAAAGTGAGGGCATGTTTTAAAATGAATAATGAAGAGGATCCCTGCTGATCAATCTGATCCTGTCCATGTCCCGTCACCGTCAGTGTGTTCTGGCACTCTTGGGTGACCATACACCCTACTGAACAGTCAATGTGGGGTCCCTCTCGTCCAGTTTAACACGATTCTGTATTCTGCCCCCATCAATACGGCTACTCAGACACCATAATTGAGTTTGCATCTCATTTGCATAATAACAACTTTCTTTGACTTTTCAGCTGCTTTCCTGATGATCTTGTTTAATGAAATAAAGTCAACATACGTCTTTATTAATATTTATTTTGAGATATCCCCCAGTTTTTGTGACTTTGATCTTTTTTTGGTGTACGTGTTTGGACTAAAATACAGGTCAGAGTTATTGCTAGTATGATAAAGTGTTTTAAACAGTTCCTGCAACACTTTTTGCTCAAGTGGCTATAGACAGTGTTACTAGAAAAAAAAAAGGCCATTGAGTTGTTTCTCAGTTTTGGGTTTCAAAGAACAGTCGGTTGAGAGCAGAACTCTGTGTACCTCCATTCCTAATGTCTGCTTTATTTCCCTCTAGTAAAAAATTCAAGCCAGTGCTGGAACAGACTAGAAATAGAAAGCTATAATGAGTTGTAAAACATGACATGTTTACTGCTGTTGCTATGGCTTTGTTTTTCAGAATTAGAGCTATTAACACCGTACTGTAGAGCGTCTCGTCCAGAGGCACTCAATGAGTAAATAAAAGACTTGAGTCGTCTTAAAATAACAGATCTGAAGAAGGAAAGTAAAAATATAAAGACTGGTGTTTACTATTATCTACACTGTGCTGATTTAATCACCCGCCAGTCAAATAGTGAATATATACGCATTATATGGACTTGCAAATTTCTGGAACAGGCCAGATTTTAGATACCTAATGCGATAAAGCTCAGGGATCAAATGTGCCAAATGACTTGAACGATTTGTAAACGACAACAACAATTTTTTTCCCTTTATTTATGCTGGTTTGTACCCTCAAATATAATTTGTGCTTTTGTGTCTGAGTTTTAGAGGAATTTGACTTTATGACCTGCAAATGTCACTCAGCACCTCATCAAAATTCAAATCATACCATAACAGCATTGTTTGTTTTGCGCCAAAGTGGGAGACATTTTTTCAGAGAAAGGCTATTAGCGCGGTTCAGACGTCAGTTCAAAGCCGTGTGAAGTTACAGGTCATAAAATGTGGTTTCATTTTCTGAAAAACCAGCACAAACAATTTTTATGATACCATCATAACAAAAACAAATATAAATATTTGATTCTTTGATGAAGTGGGATGTCGGGCGTAGAGGTATTACAAGAGCGGGAGAGAGAAAGAGCTTTTTGCCCCCACTCATACAGCACAGGTTCTGTCGACTGCCACTGGTAACTGGTGGATCATTTCAGTACCCTGAATCGCTAAACTGTTCAGTTCAGTTATTTCCGTGCCTTCTTAGAAAGTGTTTGTTCTTTTTTCCACTTCCCCCAGCATTGCATGTTGTGTGTTCTGTGTGATGTCATTCCTGTGAATAGCATTGCTGAATTTCCTCTATTTGTAGATGTAGTTCTTACAGCGCACTGATAAACACCCAGTTCTTCAGAAAGGATTTCAGTTCTGAAATCAGTCCTGATTAGTTCACACGAACAGATCCTTCTGTCGCGAGAAAATCACATTTTCACTTCAACCCACACTTCTAGTCTCATTTCATTCTTTGAAACAGACTTGAAGAAGCCAAGAGGTTCAAATTGTTATCTTTTCAGCCTGGACTGCGGTTGATTCATCAGGGCGTTCGATACCGACAGGAAAAGTTCAGTTGTTTAGGTGTCATCACTATAGGCAGAACACGTTTGTCTATTCTTTTGACTTGGAGGGAGATCAAACCTCATTAATGAGTAATTAATGCAGTAAAAGTGGTCATTTGAAAGAGTTTTTTTTTTCTGGAAATGCAATCCTGTGTGTATATGTGAGCAGTATATGAATGATTCCGCTAAATGGGTGCCATTTGCATGTTGTAAGTAAAAAAAAAAACAACTTTCTATTGTTTTAGCAATTCATAATGAATATTCTCAGGCAATTTTATCGTCACATGCTTTTTTCCTATTCCTCTGTATATGACCAACAGGACTGAGTTTTCTCCAGAGAATGAATAACTACATAAAAAGTAACCACATGGCAACCATACTAACAGCATCGGGGCACTGAGCCCATTCGAATAATTTACCAAATGTTTATTTTTTAAATCTTTAAATGATAAACAAATAAGATTTCATAATTTTAGCAAAACAATAATAAAATAAAATAAAATAAAATAAGCGAGTACGTTTCATCTTACCCTGGTATTCCGAAGATCCTCACGATTCAGCTTCCTACTGACCGTGTGACTTGTGGTGGGAATATCTTAGAGCAACACGACTGAGTGAAAACCTGGGCACATGAATAAATTCTATAAATAAAACGATTTTTTAAATATAAAAATTCTATAATTAAATATATTTACATAAACGACTTGATTTAGTAGAAACATTATTGAAGGCATACCTGTGGTATGATGTGATGATGAAAAAAGGTTTCTGATTTTTTTTTTTCCATTATAAAGGGTAACATTAGAGAACATCGGTGTTCTAAATAATCACTATGCTGTTTTAAATTAGCAGTTGCATGTTGTGCAAACATTTTTACAGTTAATTATATACAGCTCACAAACATTTCAAAATGAAATATTAAAGCATGAAATCATCCCTTATTATTTTGTGAGCAAGGTTTCATACATCATGTCCAGGGGATGGCTCATATGTACTGTATCCTAAAACCCACCAATCTGACAAACCAAAACAAAATCCTCCCAGTTCAGAACATCCACAGGATCACCGTAGATCAGGTATTATTTGGGAGGTAGATCAGTGTGTCACCAGGCAGCTGATTTAGACCCAGATAAGTGATAATGGGGCAGCGCGGGGGGCTCGGTGGGGTGGCACTTCTGCCTCACAGCGAGAAGGTCCCGGGTTCAATCCCAGGGTGGAGCGACCTAGGAAACAGCTTCACACCGGTCCCAAGCGAGGATAAATGGGGAGGGGTGGAGAAAGCAATGGCAGAACTACTCCAATATCCTGCCGAAATACTTCATGGATCACATCGATGAATGACAGAAATGCGTGGACATCGATGATCCATCAGGTGACCGAGAGTCGGCTGCGATCCAATTTAATCCAATCCAAAAACCAAGTGATAATGGTCATACCCTTTGAAAGCACTAGAGGTGAAAATCCAAAAGAACCTTACTTTCTAATTGTTTATACATATAAAATAGGAAAGGTTTCTGAATGTACTGTTCTTATGACACACTTGAGGGAAGAGTGTTTATGGATTTAATGCAGACACGCTACCACTGATTGGTCAGAATTTGTCTGTATACCTACTGTATAAATCAGGGTTATTAAAAAGGCAGGACAATTAAACAAAGAACTGAATTTAAAATGGTCACTGCCAACAAGGAATGCAAAATGGCTTCTACAAACAACTTCCCTGTTAATGATCGGGGAATTTGTAACCAAACCAACTGAACATCATGTCTGAAGCCCAGCCCAGGCCTTGAACCCAGGTTTTAGCAGCATACCCCCTGAGGTGCTATCTATTCAGTTCACACCAAGGTTATACCAAAGAACGATAACAAGTGTATGTAAAATACGTCTAAAATTCACCAGAATGACAAATGAATATTATAAACTACATCTAAATAAAAAAAACACATAGCATTATATAATCTACAAAACAAAGCACTGATTTATCAAAGGAGCTGACAGTGCAGGTGTAGAGAAATTTGCTGTAGATACATCGTCCAAAGCCAAAACATTACAGAAGCATCTTTCCGGGGGCAGAAAGGAAACCAGATGATTCTGTGTAAGCAATAGCATCATAGAGCTGTATCTATGTCTGAAGCAATCGAAACTTCCAGCCTTCATCCTAAATCATTCAGAATGTGTTTCTGAACGTGTTGGGAAACAGGTGAATGCTCTGGTTGCAGGTCCCAGTAGATATAAAACAGCATCCTTTGTTCCCTGTGCATGTGTTCCAGTTCTAATGCCAGGGCTTGTTTTGATTTTCCCCAGTTTTCATTCCTCACACTTTTTTTTTATCGCTTATATATTGGCACTCGTGGTTATTTTTCAGTGCAAAATGAGAAGCCCTGTAGTTCACAAGCCGACATGCCTACTAACGTTTCAGTGTCTTAAATATCATCTCTCTCTCTCTCTCTCTCTCTCTCTCTCTCTCTCTCTATATATATATATATATATATATATATAATATACAAACCAATCAACATACTGATGAAAAATGCAGTAACAAGTCGAATATTAAAAGATTCATTTATCAGCGATGCAGGAACAAACATACAGCAATTCATTACTGCAAGGACACAGCCAGTGTTAGAATTAACTGGGTTGTATCCATGCCACTCACGTTCCTGTTTTTAAAAAGCAGAGCAATGATAATATAATACACACACACATTCTAGCAAATTAGTTCAAACAGCAGTCTCAGAGTAAAACAATTAAAAAGCAATTAAGTGTTCAGACCTTAGATATTTACAAGGATTATATTATGATCCATTTAAACCCAGGGCATAAATTATGATTCTAGTGTGATTTGAACACTATACACTGATTGATACACTATATATATATATATATATATATATATATATATATATAGCTTCTAATCACTAACTACTATATATTGTGCATATACACTCACTGGCCACTTTATTAGGTACACTTCCATACTTCTAGACTCACTGTTCATTTTATCAGCTCTGCTTACCATATAATGCACTTTGTAGTTTTGTAATTAGTCCCATTTATTATTTGGATGGTGGATCATTCTGATCACTGCAGCGATCCTGATGTCGTGGTGTGTTAGTGTGTGTTGAATTAGTATGAGTGGATCAGACACAGCAGTGCTGGTGGAGTTTAAACCATCCCAGTGTCTGTAATGGGAAGAAAATAGTCCACCAACCAAAAACATTGTTTATGTATTTTCACATTTGAATAATTATACAGTACATTTATGCTGTACACAACATTTTTATAGTCAATCCAATTATGTTTCCTTTATTTCCCTACCTAAAGTCGCCCGATTTGTTCATTTACTGGATTGTCTAAACACTTTACCGCATTGGGCTTAACCAAGATGACCATTAATTGCACAAGTAGCAAACATAAACTGTTTCTCGGAGTAAATTAGGATCTATTCCATATATCTAAGTCTGCAATCAACTTATAAAAAACTCTGTTCTAAATAGGCACAGTCATAAATAACCAGCAGTTATTTAGTGCTCAGGTGCATTGTTGTAAATGAAACCCAGGTGTTTGGAGCAGGGCACGTTTATGAATCAAATGCTGTAAGCTAAAATAGCTCTCAGAACGCAGTGGTTTACAAAAGAGGAACAAACCTCCGACAAGCCAGAACGTTGTGTATCTGTAAAAAGCATTTTGTTGGCGCAGTCGTGGTAATAATTAGAAAATCCAGATGTTGTATTATTGCCCTAGACAAGACTGGAAAGATCCTAAACCACACATCACTCAGTAAGTACACAAGCTGAACACAAAATAAAACAAATTCAGATTAGTCTGCCTGTATAAAGTAGCACATTATTCTTGCATTCTTCATCCAAGTCTCACTTCGACATTAGTTGTAGAAAACGGTCATCATTTTGTGTGTGTGTGTGTGTGTGTGCATCTCCTGACTGATGATGTGTGGCAGAGCTTTTTTCGGTGGTAGTTCAGAGAGAAAGTCACACAGAGGCAAAGACGATTTCTGCTTTTACATAGCCTGCAGCTAATGGATTTTCTCTGGATAATACAATGTTTGGAACAGTGAATGAGGGATTAGGCAGGAATGATACATTCCCATGTGCAGAATTTAATTAGAGCGGGATCTGTGTAAATGAAAGGCCCGGGTTCAGGGAGCTAAATGCAAGAATTAGTATTCCACACGTGGGATTTGTGCAGGAGGAAAAAAAAAAAAATCCAAAGCAATCACTTTTCATTTTGTTTCCTACCCTGGACCTGACAAACACTGAGCACAAATATCAACAACATGTCAATAGACATTAACAGAGATGAGACGGAGGGCTGGCCTCGCGTCAGCTTTGTCGACTGTATAAGCCCTATCATTAGATCCTGATGAACTTTCAATATGCACAAGCACAAGCTAATTACGAGTTTCTCAATGAGAGATGCCTTATTGATGAATTTGTTTGAAGAAAAACAATGCACATTTGATTAGCTCGCTCTAACATCCCACACTCAGATGTAGCCGTGCTTTAATCACAGCACAACAGGACAAACTAATCAAAGTCTAACCGAATCCAGATCATTCTTCATCTTCATCACAATCTTCAGTCATTGTCTTTGTTATCTCGATCCGCTTTAAATCCCATCCATTTTCTCTTAATTTAGAGGTTTTTGAGGCAGGTTTTTGCCTTTAATATACAACAAAGATATCACTTTTTTTTACCTCCTGTAATGATACTGACGCCAGGAGCCCTGAATGACTTATAACGATGACATAATCTCATGCTAAAACATACTAAATGCATCCTTAGCTGCTTAGTACTGATCTTATTCATTTCAATGTCCGCCTTTTAACCGGGGTGGGTCGTTGGGTAGCATTGCTGCCTCTCAGCGGGAAGATCCTGGGTCTTTTCTGTGTGAAGTTTGCATGTAGTCCGGATTTCCTCCCACAGTGCAAAGATGGACGTGTCTGGTTAAGTGGTGACTCTAAAGTGGACCAGCTTCGTTTACACAGATCCGGCTCTAATTAATTTCTGCCCATGGGAATGTATCATTCCTGCCTGATCTCTCATTGGCTGTTCCAAACATGAGTGTACGACTGTGAGCATATAGGTTAAGGTGCCTGGATGTCCTTGGTTCAAATCCCACCTCTGCCAAGCTGCTACTGTTTTGAGCAAGGCCCATAACTCACAATTGCTTGAAATGGGCGTCTGCTAAGTAACATAAATGTAAGTGCCCTATGACAGATTGGCACCCTGAGTAGGGTTGTTTCTGCCTTGCACCCTGTGTTACCAGCTAAGCGACCCTGTCCAGGTTCAGACAGATAAGAAAGTAAAGTTTATATAATGACTTAATCTGTTTAATTAGACTTCAGGTGTGGTAGTGATGTGTTTACATATTTAAAATACATTCCACAAAGTACGAAACAATGAATTAAGAACTAAATGAAAACTCGATATATTATATAAATTGCACATAATATGCAAATTTGCTGCATAGAGAGTATATAAGGGGGCAGAACGGTGGCTCAGTGGGTAGCAGCGCTAACTCACAGCAAGAAGGTCACAGGTTCAGTCCCAGGGTGGAGCCACCTGGGTCCAAAGACATGGTGCTAGGTTAATTGGTGCTTCTAAAGTGACCCTTAGTGTGTGACTGTGTGTGTGCGTTCAAATCTCAATTAAAAACCTATTTATTTACTCAGGCTTTTGAATAATATTTCCAAATGTTTACTGCACTTTCATTTGTTTTTCCCTGAGGTGCTCCGGTCTCTTCTCTCGGAGCGGAGGATCCCCATCACCATCCCACCATCACCAGATC
>JAUZST010003642.1:0-16985 GCA_034779995.1 Parotocinclus haroldoi | reverse complement strand
ATATATATATACACACTTCTACTATTTAAATTGGCAAATAAAATGTTTGTTTTAAATGTGTGGTGATACACTAGTGCAGAAGACTAATGCAAAAAAAACAAAACTCTGTACGAAGCATGTAAAACTGTTCTGTAACTAAAATCTTTGTAACGTAGTATAAAGCAAACCTTCTGACAGACTCATTTCTGACTCCAACGTCAACTGGTCTGTGTGTCTGGTTCACTACCCGTTGTTAGTGTGCCTTCTTTGCCCTCTGCAACGTCACTATTTTTGTGCTGAAGTGTTTCTCTCCTACAGTACAAGGTCAGGATCCTCATGTGAATCTAGAACTAATGCAACAAGTGCAAGATACACATTTAAAAAATGTTCACCAAAACCCTTCATTGCTCCAAGCTCATGTCTAATACAGCGGGATGACTAGGAAGGTTGTACTAGTGATAACTGCGGGAGATACCATTCTCTTCTGCAGAATATCTGAGAGAAATAATCTTTGTTCTTGGTGAATACTACATGATTTATTTCTCATGTGTAGGAGTATGATGCGTGCTCTTTTGGAAGCAGTTCAGTACCTCCATTCCCTTAATATCATACACCGGGACCTCAAGCCTGAAAATATCCTTTTGGATGACCATGGACACATCAAACTATCAGACTTTGGCTTTTCAGTGCAGCTGCAACCGGGAGAAAATCTGAGAGGTGGGAGCTCAATGACAAAGACACCATATCATGACATCTGTATGTCTTCTAAATGTAATACAAGCATACTATTTTCTGTTAGAGCTGTGTGGAACCCCAGGCTATCTCGCACCAGAGATCCTGAAATGCTCAATGGATGAAACGCATGCTGGATATGGGAAAGAAGTTGATTTGTAAGTGCAAGTTACAGATTATTATTAAAATAATAATAATAGTACTGTGTAAGGCAAAGCATCAGGATGAAATAAAAATACTTTCTTGATTGGCACAGAATTTGCTTACTAGGACGTGTTTTTTCAGTTTGGATAAAGGACATTCAAGAGAGTAATAATCAAACAGTTCTAGGGACTAATTTTGGGTCGAACTACCCCCAAGGTTCTCCCCAGAGAACAAAATTGTTTAGAGGGCTTATATTTTGTTTTACAAGGCAAATACAAAAGCAGATGCAAGCAAAGAACTTGCATCTAGACCAATCACTAAACACTTGCGTCGCTTGTCTGGACTAATCGCTACATCTACATCATACATCTAGACCAGTCACCACATACTTGCATCACTCAGGGTTCCTATGCGTTGAGAAAAGATGCTGACTTGAAGTAGGAGCTAAAAAAGCCCTTATATAAGGTGTTCTTATAACTACAGTCATTCACGGTTTCTGCAGTGTGAACACACTAGATCTAGAACTAGATGGGCAAAAGTACCTTGTTTCTATTATTTTTTTTATGTTAAAACTCTTATCCGATTCCCATACATTCAAAATCCTAAATCTTAAGGATGCAGGTAGTGGTAATTAAACACTTCTTCTACTTTATTCCTCTTTATTACTAGTTATTATAATAAGTGAGTGGTTCTGATACTGATTTATACATTAAATGTAGTGTGAATCTGATAGCAGGGATAGACTGTACTTAAAATATTAGCCCTTGAATTAAAAGACTTAAACACAACTTGCAGGGAACAGTTTTTTTTAAATGTGACATTTTCATAAACGTTAAAGCACTACTACTCCTTATTTACTGAATTTGACATGCTGGGAAGAAGTCAGTGTTTAGGAATCTTTCCAGAAGATTGAATTGTGTTCTTTTTTTTGTAAACTTTGACTTCGACTTCAATGAAAATTGCATAGTCAAAAGTGAGTCGGTATTGAAGTTGGGTAGTTGTGGTAGGATGTTTTTTTGGTGATATCTTTAGTTTGCTAACTCCAGTGTTCCTCCAGATGGGCTTGTGGTGTGATCCTCTTCACTCTAATTGCTGGCTCTCCTCCGTTCTGGCACCGGAAACAGCTGCTAATGCTAAGAATGATAATGGAAGGTCGTTATCACTTCAGCTCTCCTGAATGGGATGACAGGTCTCATACTGTCAAGGACCTGGTAAGAAGATTTTTTTAAAATGTAATTTAAAAATATATTGCAAGCTACTTGAAATTTGTTTCATAATTCATTGCTAATAATTTCTTTTTGGTCAAGTATTAGACGTTGCTAAAAACATTACACTTACCAGCCACATCTACCTGGTACTGTCATGCAATTACTACGAGGGGATCGTTTAAGAGAAAAATACAATTTGTATGTACAATATTTTGACGATATCCCACCTGCAACCATATAGAATTTGTCAGTTTCCCCACACCTTTCTTTAATAAAGTGGTTCCCAAAATGTTGTGAATTTTTTTCAAACGCTCTCCCCATCTGAGACACACGTACAAGTCCTTTGCTTCCAGAATCCACTGGAATGTTTTTAAACACTCTAATGTCTAATGCACGCAAAAACTGATTTGTCACAAAATAAAGTGACAAGTCACCTTCACAGTGGAACTATTACGAGTGACATGTTTTATGTAACTTTAAGTTGTCCAGTATAATAGTGTTGAGCTTTCAAATTGCTTAATCAGCTCCCTGAGAGAAAAAAGATCCTCATTGATTTTCCTAGCTGCACCCCCACACTGCTTTAATGGACGGGCCCAACCATAGCACAGCTACTGACCAGATGTGTTTAGGTCTTGGCACAGTATTCTATGCTTGAATGCATTGAAATGGTTGTCTCATGGTAATTTGTCGATGCTATGGAGCTTTGAACAGTATGGGCACTCCTTCCTTGTTGGTACAGCTTGTAGGTGTACTGAAAAAATACTCAAATAGCCCCCAATATGCTCTTTTAGCAAAAGCAATTATGTGACTTCATGCCATTTTTTTTGTTTAAAAGCCATTACTCTCTACGAGAAGATAAGAAAAGAAAAAGTGAATTTGTTGGTCAGTCATAGTAGTTTGGCCAGTATAAAGAATAAAGATTTGAGTTGTACTCGAAGTCCTGATGAGAAGTGACTTCATCTGTACTATGGTTAAGCATAGAGGATGAGGTTTCATAGAGTGGGATCCTTTTCAACTTCTGGTACTGGTAAACTGTGTCATTCTGAAAAGTTAAACAATGCTTTGGACTACAGGAGGGTATGGCAGAAATGTAGATGTTACTCCGTCACTCCGTTTCTTTGCTATCTGCTTCAGTTTCCGCTCTTTATATAAACCTGGGATTTCCATATTCTGTCAAAAAAGTCTTTGTAGTTTTTTGATAGCTGACTTTCATGTATCGCTAATATTATTTATATCAATATTATCAATTGTGTCAATATTAATAATATCATGTTCTTAGATCTCAAGACTTTTAGTGGTGGATCCCTCGCTTCGTCTCACAGCTGAACAAGCTTTAGCTCATCCTTTCTTCCGGCAGTACCAAAAGGATGAGGTGCGGCTCTTCATCCCCAGAAAGACATTCCGGGTGGGTTAGTCTGCACTGATCACTAACCAAAACTGTTCATACACACTTTTTTATACTCAGCGTAACGTAGTGCTGCATATTGTTTTAGTGAAACAAATGCATCATTTAAAATACGGTTTCTGTTTAAAAATGTGTAATACCCATTGACCTGTACTAGTATTTCCTTCACAAAATGCAGTTGTATTTTCACTGTAAATTATAATGCTGGATTTTCTACAGCAAGAACAATACTACACTCCTCGCAAACATTAGGGGATATTTCAAAATGAATATGAAGAGGATCCCAGAAGAACTGCTGGACAATCTGATCCTGTTCATGCCCCATCACTGTGTGTTTTGGCAGTCTTGTGTGACCATACACCCCACTGAACAGTCACTGTGTGACACTCTCGTCCAGTTTGCTTCCAGTCCCTTGCCACACAATCATGATAATTGAGTTTGAATCTCATTTACATAATCAAGCGACTTTCTTTGACTTTTCACTTTGACTTTTCATTCTTTTCTGATGATCTTGTTTAATGAAAGAAAATCAAATGCTTCTTTTTAATAGCTTCATATTCATTAAAAAATATCCCCTACTTTTTGCAAGCAGTGTATTTGTAATACTTTTGTGGTTGTAATGCATTGTTTATGTCAATCTTGTCCCCTTCCCAGGTGCTTATCATCACAGTTTTGTCCTGTATTCGTATGTACTCTCGTTACCACCGGGCCAGGCCTCTGACGCGAGAGCTGCTGATGAGAGATCCGTACTCTTTACGAGCTGTACGCAAACTCATCGACGGCTGTGCCTTCCGCATATATGGACACTGGGTCAAGAAAGGAGAACAACAGAACCGAGCTGCTCTTTTTCAGAACACCACTAAAATCATTCTTCCAGAGTTTGATGACTTTGAGAACTAGAAGTGTCTAAAGGTATTCCACATTTGCTCATTATGTTTTACATGAATGTGTTATGGTTACCTTTTTTTTAGTTGATACCATTCAGGGAGTGATATTAATCTGACCAGAACCACACGCAATACAACTGAACTGTGATATCAGCAGTGACTGGTGCTTTATTTGCTTTTACAAGCAAGTCACTGACCTCACTTTTAAATACATAGTAGATTTTAATGTATGATGGTTTCTTTGAACTGTCAACCTAGAATTGCACATATTTAATTTTAGGAAAGATTATTTGTTTGTATATAAGGATTGTAGCTCAAGTACAACATGGAATTATTTTAACCATCTGAAATACAGGTTCTCCCCATTTTACGATGGCCCGACTTCCGATATTTTGCCTTTATGATGGGTAAGAAATAGAAATAAGCATTTATCAAAGACCGTAATGTGAATTTAGAATGTAAAATCTTTCCAGGCAAAAATATGTAGTATACGCAGTACTACTGTACTACTAATATTTTAAATTGTGTATACAATTAATAAGTTGGACCGTAAACTAATAGTAGATGGGGGAGTACCTGTATTGCCCTGACAGTACATATGGGCATTTTCAGGCCTGTGGCTTGTCTGGTCCAAATGTTAAGGAATTACTAAGGGAATTCCTTTATGAAACAGGGAGTCCTGGTGACCCATGTGGATTTAGGAAATACCTAATATAAATGGGAACATACTTGAGCTACATACCATAGAACATTAATAAACGGTATCTGTGTGTTCTGTTTATTTCTGCTTACATTTAAATGATTTAGTTTGATCTGTTTTTAGTATTGTATTAACTTTAAGTCGAAATATCTTAAATTATCACTGATATTTACTGTTGTTTCTGTTATTTGTATTCTAATTGTCACTGAATTGTGATGTAACCTTTTTGGCATTTAAGGGAAAATGGCTACTGAAATATTCATCAAAAACTCATGCTGTTTTAATGGAGTGGAATGTGATTAATTAATTCTTAATTTTTAAATAAAGTTTCCAAAGCACGTTTGTATTGTTTGTATTGTAACATTTATATTTTTAAGGCTCCTTGTTAATGCTTACAGAGTTTATAACAAACTGGCTTGAGGGTACTAAATTTTTTTACTGATGTGACAATTTAATCAACTATCAGATTGATATTGGTTCACTTTAATGACAGAGGTCTTAGAAATGATTACAGATTATAAAAGGAAATAAAAATGTTGCATCTCCAAAAGAGCTTGTCACCTCAGCTGCCAATCAACATTTCAGATCCACGAGCAGAGGCAGGAGTTAGAGTTTAAGAGCAGAAATGTAACTTTGTTTATGTGTTTAGAGGCATGTTTTGTGCTTGTTTGTGTGGATGACTTACCGCTACTTATTTGCAACAAGCTGTAAATGCTGTTCGTAAGTGTCTCTGCCTGTCCTATTGCAAGTAGTACTACTTTGTTTGTCCCCCGACTACCTGTACATTCTCTCTAACCTACAAATCTGGGTTACATTCAGTAGTTGAGTGTCTGTTTCATCTGGCTGATCCTCAATGTTTTTTAATAATGATGAACATCAGTGCATTTTGGTATCTGACAAACAAAAGTATCAGCTCTAGCATACTGTCCTCTTATGTTATGGGTTTCCCCTAAACAGGGTCATTACAGTACAGTATTGTATTTTCTATAATCATTTTGAATTTATTTCAATTACAGTGCAATGGCATTACAGATTAAGTGTAGTTGGGATATTTTTTAGCAGTATCTCTGTGTATGTATTTTTTGCACACAGTTTTCTTGTACAAATGCCATTTACATTACAGTAGCATTAAAAAGACTACATGACTATGATAATGTTTGGTATATATATATATATAGAATGGCTTGTTTAATTTTTAGATTGAATTTTAGTCTCCAATGCAGAAACAGCAGTGTTAAGCCGTTCAGTGCTTTCTTGTAACCGTTTCTGGAGCTGAGCAGTCAAGCGCATTACTTCCTCCTTGACTTCCTTTCGTACAATTGTCCTGAGTGCTGCCTTCTGTGGTGAATCTAAGAGAGAAAGAAATATGGGCAGATACTGATTAACACAAACAAGCTTAAACACTGAGTGTATGTATGCCACATTAGTGCCTAATATGCAGAATCTGACATATGTTATAGGAACTCAAATTAATTTTGTGGAATGCCGTGGCTCAAGAGCTTAACAGTAGCAGCTTGGTCATCAGGGTCCCCAACTGCCTGGATTGTAAGACAGTTGTATCAGTTGTAAGTCACTCTTTATAAGGGTGCTAAATGATTCAATGTAAAAGTAGTCAATTTGATTGGATTATTGGTCTTCAATAATTCAAGTTCAAGGGAGAATCACTGAATTTACAGAAAAAATGGATACACTGCATAAAGACCATCATTTACCAGTAGTCTAAATTGGTCTGAACAATAAGCGACTTTGTGGTCTGAATAATACCTTGTGTAGATGCCTCTGTATTAATGGGCAGGATTTCTGTAGAAGCGCTGCCTTGTTCACTTGGTTCATCTTTCTTTTCAGTTTCATTTTCTGTCACAGAAACTTGCTCTAATGTCCAGATAAATGCATTGGATTAATATAATTGTTATAAAACAATATTAATATTGTCTTGTGACATTAAATATGAGTTACTGTACCAGAGCTGGTTGATGATTCTGTAGCTGGGTCCTCAGCCATTCCAGAATAAGATAAGGATAAATCCAGACACATCTAAATCAAACAAAAATGACCCAGTGAGTTTTAGCTTGTTTTTTTAATTTTAATTCTTTGGTTGAGCTCAGGATCCCAAACATACCTGAGGTGTAAACACATACTTATACATCATATAATGTCTCATATATGTGTCGATGACATATTTCATAACTTCAGTCACTTGTTCTGACGCGAACAGATTGATACTGAACGGTGGTCTCTGCAGAGAAAGACATGTTCATTTAACAGAAAACCCTTATAATATATAAAATCATATAACAATCAACAATTCATCATCTTAATTTACAGGGAAAATCTTACTAAGAGATTAGCCTAATTGTTTTAAAGTGTAAAATAATTCAAACTTTGAAAGCTAAAACAGTCAAATCTCATTAATCTTATTAATTACGAGGCTGTGCCTTCGTACCACACAGTTGTTTGCTGTAGGTGCTTAAGGTATCCCACTACCCATATTTCCTGCGGCAAAACTCTTTTCAGTGTACTTAAAACTCCACCTACTTTGCCTACTATAGCAAAGAAGACTTTCGGATTGGTACTCCTATCTGTCTGTTATCTGCCTTGTGTGTGCATGTGCAAGAATGAACACATTTTGTACTGTCTAACAACTGTTTCCTGTAGCAGTAAACACTAAAATATAAAATAAACAGCCTTCATTACTAACTACTGAATAAAGCTAAATTGGAGTATGTAGGTAGAGGTAATACTACATTTAGAACTCCATTTACTTCTGTTACTTAATGTCATCACTATTCATTATTGTATGTTATTGGTATTGCCAGTTGGTCATCCTCTAACCCTTGATCAGTGCTCATGGGAAGCTACCTATGGGAGATGCCGGTGGCTGGACATATTAGGGAGGTGGATTCATTTCAGTTCAACAGTGAATGAAATTTTAGGTGATTAACAATTTCACAATTCTTTAACAATTCCAGTGGCACTGTTGTGTCTGATAAACTCACCACCACACCAGTGTCAGTGCAGTGCTGAGAATGGTCCACCCGGCAAATATTACCTGATCTGTACTTTGTTCTTCCCCTTTACTGTATTCTCTAACAATCAGGACCCCTGGACTACAGTTTGTAATTGTAGCTTCTATATGGTAAGTGGAACTGATCAAATGGACAATGAGTGTAGAAACAAGGAGGTGTAGCTAGAAAAGTGATTGGTGAGTGTAAACCTTAAAAATGACTTTACTGTTAAGGTAAATATTACACAATGGACTTAAGAACATACTCTGACAGAATGACAAAGCAATAGCTCACTGCAGTAAGCAAAGCACTCGTCCATGTTGTTGAGTGAAGTCTCTGAAAAGATAGGAAACGTTTTTAAAAAAAGCAGAATTATAAGCCAAAGTTTACAGAAGTTCTGTTTGGGTGGAGGGGTGGCACAATTGCTAGTGCTGTCACCCAGAGATCCAGCTTTGAGTCCTGGCCCTGCTGCCCTTGCATTTTCTCCCTGTGTCACCATGGGTTTACTCTGGGTACTCCAGCTAAATTTCACATTAGAAATACATGTTAAGTGACTTGGTGTCTCTGGGAATGACCCAGTGTGTATGAGTGATTATGCAGGCATTTAATATACTGGCAACTCCATGACCCTAAATTGGATTAAATAGGAAGTGAATAAGTCGTTTTTGCATGGTGTAAAATGGTGGATTTAAAAGTCAGATATTTTCATTTGGATTGATGTGTAGTACAGTCACCCCACAGCTCCAAGCCTTTCAGCTTTCTGTGTTGAGTTTGAATGTTCTTTCTGTCTGGGAGCTCTGCATCTGGAAGCTCAAAGGTCAGCTGGCATCTCTGAGTGAGCAAGTGAGCGAGTGAGTGCTGTGTAACCTCCTATTGTATTATTTTACCTGTGTTTAACTTGTGGACATTCTTTAAAATGGAGAGAAAAACAGATGTTTGTTCTCTGTTAAAGTTCTGCTGTCTGCAGAACAGCACTGCATTAGTGTAAAGCTCAAGCAGAATGGCTCGACGGGGCTCTGTATGCTTAATGTGCAATGCATGACACAGAATCCTATATAAAACATAAAACAGACATCATATTAATAAGCAGCTTAATTGTGAGATTCTATAGCAGCTGCATTTGAAATATGAGGAAAATAGCTATAAGGTCAATGCTTGTATTAATACCTTTCGATCTCTGGTATAGACTTGGTCTTTCTGATTTCTTCTGCATCATTGTAACTCAGGTCTGCCCTATAAGTTCATGCAACAACAATAAGGAATTATTTGCAGCTCCATGTTGGGATGAATCACACTTTATTGTGGTTCATTGTAACATACCATAACAATATTCTGGTCTTCGGATGATTTTGTTCCTACAATGTAAATAGAAAATACAATTCGGATTATGATGACCTGTTTTTTTGTTTGCTTTAAAACATATTCACTATATACCAGGCATATTGAAATCACAAAATGTATGTTTGGATGTTTCCATTTTCTCAGATGTTATGAGACACAGCTACTGACAACATTTAAAGTTGCTCACAAAGTCCTCACCCCATGGACTCTGTGTCACCCAGTTCAGGTGTTTTTGAGCAGATAATTTCGACAGAGTCTTGGTCAATGGATAAAAAAAATAAAAGAAGATGGATAATGTACACAAAATAAGAATGATAGTGTGTAACAGTTCTCCGGCAAATAGTTTTCATAGACATTACAAATTGAATAGAGAAGGGACTGGAAAAATGTAAGCCACATAATCGAGATCCATGAGGATAGCCATTAGCACAGTAACCACATGGCAACGTGGAAAGAATTAGAGGTTTGTCTTAAAAAGGGGCTAACAATCGATAAGCAGGAAGTAGCACTTGCTGAGGATGAGAGAAACAGGTGGCGTGACGTTCTTATAGGATTGGTGGCAATAATTTACTCCTTAGCTGAAAGAAATGTGGTTTGACGGAGTGTCCACAGACAAATTTTCTCAAAGAGGTGGAGCTTATGGCAAAATTGGATCCAGTAATAAAGTAGCATATTGTTAGGGTAGAAAGTGAAGTGGGCAGTCACACACATTGCTTGGTTAAAAACCCTAACTGAACTGATATACTGCATTAGCATGAAAATATTGGAGAAATGTGTGAAAGACATCAAAACATTAAAGTGTTTCTCCATTATTTTAGATTGCATGCCTGATCTAAATCATAATGAACGGCCCCCCCGTCATTGTCAGGACTGTATCTCTCGAAGACATGCCACAAATGAAGGAACATTTCATGGGTTTTTGTGGCAGAAGAGTGAACAGGACAAAGTTTATTATCTTCAAAAGAATGGACAAGCTTATCCCTTTAAGATATGCAGAGGACAGTCTTATGGCAATGGTGCCAATATGAAGGGAAAGAACAACGGCGTTCAGGCTTGGCTTCTTCAGCAGAACTCACGAGCCTTCGTTTTTCCATGCGGTGGCCACACTTTAAATCTGTTTCAGGGATGCTGCTAGGAACTCACCAGATGCCATTGACTACTTTGGATATTGAATGAAATTATTCAAACTCTACTCCACCAGAAATCCTTCTGAAACATGGCAAAACCACCCTACAATCATGGTCAGAGATTTGGAAATTGGATCCTATTGTTTTTCTGTTTGCAGAGTCATATGGTATGACATCCTGAACAAGATCCAGCATGTGAGCACGCTGATGCACTCACTGTCTATGCAGCTAGATACGGCAGTCAACCTGCTAAAGAAAAACAGAGATTCCCTCACCTGTTACAAACACAATGGATTTTCGGATGCACAGAAAACTTCAAAGTTAGATGTGTGAAGGGATGAACAAAACAAAAGCGGTTGAGAAGCACCAAAAGGGCACTTTAGTTATGAGGCTTCAGATGAGCTGAGCTCAGATGAGATGAGCATTTTTAAATGTGGGAGTGGATAGGGCTCTTTCTTCACTTGATGAGAAATTTCAAAAACTGGCAGATGTGGAAGACAAATCTGGAGTGCTCCTCAATTTTCCAAATGTCAAATGAAAATTTGCTAGAGCACAAAGAATCCCTGAGCACCGCTCTGAACAGCAAGATGCTGATGGCAGGGAACTTACTGTGAAGATCCCATCTTTTCTCATTTGAAAGATCAAAAAACTCTTTTTTGGCAGATATTTACCACACTATGTGGGTAGCTCTGTGAATTTCTGCCACTCTTCCAGTTACAGTGGCTCCTGCACAATGGAGTTTCTCTATGCACAAACTCATCAAAACATACCGGAGATCTTTTAACGTTATAAGAACGTTTCAGTGGACTTTCCTTCACTAGCATTAATGACTTTACTATATGAAAGTCAAGGCGAGTTAGGTGTAAAACAATGCTGCAATAAATATATTGCACTGGTGTTTGTTTTTTTGTTTCGTTTTGCTTTTTTTCAATACTGTTACTTATATTAGTTACATTATAAGTTCGTATTTCTTCACTGGTTTATGTCATATAGCATTAATATAATACTGAGCAATACCTTATTTATATATTGTTTATACTGTTGTATTTGTAATTTATTTAATGCCATTTGTTTCATTAATTCTTTTTTACTGCAACTAAGAAATTGCAAAATAAAGAAATTCTTAACAACATAAACCTCTGCAGTGTCTTTGGGAGTGTATTAACACAATTATTTATGCGGGTCTATGGGGTCTATCATTTAGGTTGGGTACTGAACATGACTGTCTTCTTGAAAGCTGCCATATTTTATCAAGGCCAAGTTGTTGAGATCAGAATTGCAAAATCCCTTGTGGTTCAAAACTAGGATCATGATGACTTGCTTTTTTTCTTTTGCTTTAAAACATATTCGCTATATACCAGGCATATTGAAATCACAAAATTTAGGTTTGGATGTTCTCATTTTCTTAGATGTTATGAGACACAGCTACTGACAACATTTTTTATTCAAGGCCAAGTTTGAGATCAGAACTGCAAAATCTCTTGTGGTTCAAAACTTATCAACTCAGAAAGTACAAAACATTTGTTGTTCGTCACAGTTAACTGAAAATGGAATTGACAAGGATCCAGACTTCAACAACCAACACCCAGAAAGAGCACCACTCTTACACAAACGGGGATTGTGAATGACAAGCCATGTAGTGGTCATCTAGAGAAAAAACCTCAGCAACGGTTTTGGCAGTCTTTGTGAAAAGTCCACAACGCTGCACGTGACGTGTCCTGTGACTTTTGACTCATCCTGTATATAAACATTTAACTTCCATTCCTAAATCTGTAGTAAAATGCATCCACCGTACGCTTTTCAAAATCATCATACCAGTATTCCGAAACATAGCTATAAATACACTAAAATACTATTATTGTTGTTATATTAAGCTCATAATAAACTTGTAAATAGAAAATGACACTATATACTTACACAAGGTGTATTCGTCATTATCTTAGTTGATTATAATATGTTACTGTACATTTGTCCTCATTAGTGCAACTGGAAGCAAAGCTCGTAACTGAGAGACGATCTGTTGTACTGTTACCTAGCAACGACAGCGCGAGATTAGCGATAGCTATGCTGCAATTTATTAAAAAGGAGATTAACCGTGTTCTTAAGAATTGACCCACTCCTGACAGACAACTGGCTTAAGTCGTAAGCAATTTACAGAGATAAAACGAAAAGTTAATTGAATAGCTTTATAAATAAATGCCGGTAGTACTGAAAGAAGTGGTGTTATTTTGGCAATGGAAAAAGGAGCGTTTAAAGCTTTTATTTTGAATTACTATGCTACATTAAATGTAGAAACTTTTCTTGACAAGAAATATTTGCTTATTCAGTTTCTGTTCATCCGGTTGATGAACAGTTATTTATATTTTAGAGTTTCTATTTTATTCTAATATATTGGTTATATATTTTATTCTTAAATTACGTTTGATTTCTACATTTTTTATGATTTTAATTTATTTTGTTCCTGCTTTTCCTAAACTTTATTCTAAAGCTTTAAGTCGTAGTTTTACATTTTAGAGTTTAACTAATTCATACTAATTCATCTTAAGTACTACATTCATGTATTTTGTAGTTTAAATTCTGGTGTATTATACTAACAATAGGTTACAGAGAGGATACATTGCTATTTTACTTTTTTCATAAAATATGTAAAACATCTGTGATCTGTTAGATTTCATTTTAGACATGACGTAGGTGTTTCGTTTACTGTTGTTTGTTAATATGTTAATAATACCAGTTTTTTAGCAGAACCAATACAAATGGTGCAATGTATATGTAGTGATATTTTGTAAAACAAAACACTTATTTGTCTTGGTCAGATTAACAGGGTATCAAAAGTGTGTTAAAAGGGAACAATAATTCTGCTTTTTCTCTTTACATTCACCTGCAGGGAGAGTCAGCTTTATTTATATAGCGCTTTTTACAATGGAGCATTGTCTCAAAGCAGCTTTACAATCTTATATTATCTTAAAGGGTCAATCTTAAATTGAGCAAGCCTAGGGCGACAGTGTCAATGAAAAACTCCCTGAATGTAGAAGGAATAAAGGAAGAAACCTTGAGATGGCCAATACTGAAAAAGGGACCCATCCTCATTTACATGAAGGGAGATGAATCAGTGCTCAAGAAATAATTATTTCTTGCTGCTGCTCTAGAGGTAGGAATTGATTATTTCGAATTAATTTTAAACATAATTTACCCGACAGTAAAATTATCAGAAGATTTTATTTAAATGACCACGAGGATTTGCCCATTCACTTATGACCAAAGTGACCATGTTCATGTCTATAGTCTTGTTTTGTCGGGACTTTTATTATGAAGTTTGTTAGCTCCGTTTTTCTTTGCTGTTCTTCCAGTGTGTTTGACTGTTCCTGTCTTTGCGTTTAGCAGAGGTATGTGACTGTGCTCGTATATTTATATTTGCTTATATTTAATTAAATTATGGGGCATTCAAGTCGTTTTTCCTTAGACGTATACACGGACTTTAAAACCTTAAGTAGGACCGGTAATTTTATTGAACCGCGGTAGAAACCGCATGTATTTACTGCTTTTTAATGACGCAAGCTAGCCCGGTAACTAGCATACAACCGAAACGTTAGTAAACATTTTCTAAGCGAGCACCCGTTAAAACGCAAACGGATTCTAAATGTGATCTGTAACTGCAGGGATAATATACATAGCACACATAATTCCCACCAATTTAACAAACTGCTATACTAAAAGATAAACCCGGACTCTGGTTAGGTAGCAGTGATAGTTTGTGTCTGTTTTACAGTGTTTAGGAAGCGAATGAGGACTGTTAGTACTATTTACTCAGCAAATTATATCCTATTGTAGTCGGTCTGTAAACAAATGTAAGTTCCTTGGTTTGTTCAAATGTAATATTGAGCAAACGTGCCTTCCAGGTGCTCTCATAACTGCTTAGTATTAAATTCACCTCACAATTCCAGAGCTATAATTTGTAACCTATAAACTATATAGGCAAATGTTTTTGATGTACAATCAAAAAAAGAGAAAGAAATATGACATTTTTGTATGGTATCTTGCAGCTTTAATTTTGTTTAAAAATGATTTCCACTTGATTTTGGAACATGACTGTGAGGTCGGTTTCTGATGTTAGACAATAAGCCCTGGCTCACGTGGTATTTTGGTGCATTTAAATAGTGTCTGATGAAATTGAGGTCAAGCCAGATAATGAAAAGTTCAAAGTTGGCAAACCAATTCTCTATAGAAGGACAGCAGGAGATAAAGTTGATAACTGACTTGATGGAAACAGAAACCTTATCAATGTGCTATATTAAGAGCCACAGGGGTATCAGGACAACCCGCTCTGCTGCTGAGGATAATCCAGGAATGTATGTTTTATATAAGGAATGGGTTAAAAGTGAGTGCTACTGAAAAAGCAGAGCTAAATAATAAGAAGGGGTGTCCATAAATTGGGTGAATGATTAAGAAGGTAGTCTTTCCAGGAACACTAGAGCTGCACTGTAGTATGTGTTTAAATATACAGGAACATTTTTTCAGTATATGATCATATTGAATTTGCAGACTTGCAGTTAAGCCTTTAAGTCCAATTTTGTCTTTTTCTCTGTTTAACAGTAGGGAACCATGTCAGGTATCGGAGGCAAGCGTGCCTCTGGAGGGGACAGTCCTCCTGGGCAACCGGAAAAGAAAATGAAAAAAGAGGAAAAAACTACAACCACTCTTATTGAGCCCATTCGTATCGGAGGAGTTTCCTCCACGGTAAATTTTCACTCTTCTAACTTGGACCCCTTGCAGATGTTTCAAGAAGAAATCATGTAGATTTTTTTTTATTTTTTTTTTAAATCTTATTGTCTTTGTTATTTGTAGGAGGAAATGGACATGAAGGTCATTCAGTTTAAAAATAAGAAGCTGTTGGAACGCCTTGAACAGAGGCAAGCAATTGAAGATGAGCTGAGAGAGAAAATTGAGAAACTGGAAAAAAGACAGGCGACTGATGATGCAACACTTCTCATTGTCAACCGCTACTGGACCCAGGTTCATCTCACACTAACAGCAGGGGTTGTTAAATATACTGAACACTGATCAGCCATAACATTAAAGCCATTACTGCTAGTGCTGTATCGACCAGTATCAATTGAACATTATAATTAATAATTATTATTTTGTTGTTGTGTTTTTTTTTTTTGCCCTTAAAATTAATTGACAGGGTTTGTAGTGTAAATATGTTCAACTATAAAAGCTGGGACATTTTTTGTAAAGAAAGAGTGTATAATGTTTTTTGTGTGTACTGTGATTTTAAATCACAGAGGGAGGAAACTCTCACCGATGATCTGTTTATAGCTATTTATTGAATATTATGACCAATTGTAATCATAGCAGAAATCATTATTAAATAAATACACTTTGCCTTTAACGTATAAATAAAGTACATTTGGAAATACATAACTGAAAATGTATTTCTGTGTAAAAAGTAGAAAATGGTTTGTGAACAAATATTAAATAATTTGATCTGCGATTTGTACAAGGTGGTTTAAACCACTGAAGCCCCCTTCACTTTACTTTGAAGGTAATGCTTCAACACCATACATTTTCTGTTTTTGGTTCCTAAGCTCCATTCATTTGCTGTCTGTGTTGTATTATTTTTTTTGGCCCATCCTGACTTCAAACCTAGTTTTAAACAGAAGTCTGAGCTTCAATGCCATATACTTTGACACTGTTTACATGTCATAGCATGTCTGATAATTCACTGGCAGAGCAGTTCATTTGTAGATTAAAGTAGTCGGTGTTTTGAGTTATTATGATTACAATTAGGCCAGCATAGTGGCTTTGTGGGTAAACACCGCTGCCTCACAGCAAGAATTCAGATTCCAGGTTGGAGTTCCCTGGGTCCTTTCTGTGTGGAGTCTGCATGGGTTTACTCCGGCTACTCCGGTTTTTTCCCACAGTCCAAATGCATGCATTTTAGGTTAATTGGTCTTTGTAAATTGGGCCTTAGTGTGTGACTGTGAGTTTGCTCTACGATGGACAAGCCATCTAGGGTTGTTCCTGCCCTTGCATCCAGAGCATGTCATTAATGGAACAATGAATTCCGAATTGTGCTAGCAAAATCTAAAGGAAAACATTCTGACCTGTGTCTGAATTGAATTTCAAGGGAATTGAATGAGCAAGTCAGCATGCTAATTACTGTTCTACCAAATACATTAGTTAACTAAGACTAAAGTTCATGTTTTGCAATATCCAAGTCAAAGTTCTGAATTTACTCCAATACAAATGTTATGGATGCAGGAGAATCACAAACATCTCAGAACATCTGAAACTGTTCTGAATGGAGGAAATTTCCTAAAATCTCTGTCTACCAACTGGTATGCCCAGTTTTACTTAATGTTGTTATATAAATTGTGATCAATCAATCAATCAAAATTTATTTATACAGCGCTTTTTACAATGTAGCATTGTCTCAAAGCAGCTTTACAACAGT
>JAUZST010003641.1:0-16986 GCA_034779995.1 Parotocinclus haroldoi | reverse complement strand
GTGTGTGTGTGTGTGTGTGTGTGTGTGTGTGTGTGTGTGTGTGTGTGTGTGTGTGTGTGTGTGTGTGTGTGTTTAAGTATGTGCTTAATGATTAATGATAGCTGAACCTTTTAACTGAAGGATCTAATTTAATATGATATGATACAATGATTAGAAATTTAAGGTAGAAATAATTATTAGTTTAATATTGTGTAATTATATTTCCAGCTGGCTTTGTAGTTGTTAAACACGTTTTTGAAACAGTTTAGATGAAAAGTGTCACTAATTCACTAGTATTTTAATAGAATGTAATTAATTAGTCCAACAGGTCACAATAAGTTCAAAACAAATACATTACACCCTGATTTGTGTGCTTGTTACAGTATAATGTCTCGAATAATGGAAATACTTACGTAAAGAAATACACAAAACGTATTTAAGTATGATAATGGATTACCTTTGTAAATGTTCATATAATTGTGCCTATACATAATTCTATAACAAAAGCAAATTACAATAAACCCAGGTTTACAGTAAAACAAAGATTTTGATGGAGTTCATGTCAGGTCTCTGTGCAAACCAAGCCAGGTTCACTGTCACCAAGTTTTCTTATCAAGAGTAACTTAAGTGATCCGTATAAAACCTCAGTACCAGTTCTGCTGCTACTGTTTGTCTGTTGAGATTTCATGCATGTATACTGTAAAATAATAGAGATTACTATTTACAAGGGATGTGTATATATTTTAGCATATGTGGTGAACCGATAAATCCTATTTAGGACATTTTTCATGTAAATCATAGACAAACGGTTTCCAAAATGACGGTCAGTGTATGATGGTGCTCCAAAAAACTGTATGATGTGTGATTGATTTTAGGACAGTCTGTGCTTTAGACTCTGCTTTAACTCTGATAAATACAATAAGTCTTTCTGTCGTTCTCTGACAGCTTTGCTGATTGTTGTTGTGTGACTGCTGTATCTGTAGTGTATTTCTCTAGGCTCTAATCAATGAAAGGCGCTCTTGCAGGGGGATTAAACTCCCAGGTGCCTGACCCTTAGGAACTCTCCTGCCTCCAATCCACCACTCGGCATGATGGGAATTGGCCGTCCTTTTTTTCTTATTACGCTTTAATGGCTAAACCCTGTGGCTCAGGGGAATTTATAATTTAGCCTCATACAGGTGGAACATGCTGAAATGCAATGCTTGTACACATGAAAGTTATTTTAAAACGTGATTTTTATGACCTTTGTTGTGTTAACATTACACACACACACACACAAACTGAATACATTCTCTGCAACCCTCATGAAACCAGTTGTTCCGTAAAGATTACCATGTTTGCACAAACTCTGCCTTGGGGGGAGTTTCCATTGCCACTTCAGATTAAGGGTCATATTACTTTATCAGTTAAAGTGAGGGTATGTCTAAAACCAATGATATATGTAGTTGTGAACCAGCCGAATCGGAAATTTGTCTTTGTTATTAATATCCTTACTCTCTTATCCTTACTTGGGCATACTGTAACTAATTCCATTTGATCAAATGCTGATCAAATGCTGTTCAAGTGTAGTTGACATTAGCTGGCTAGCAACACATCAGACATTTAAAAGTAAACATTTACAATATTAGCTGACACCCGTATTCAGAGCAACATACAAACTGATACAAGCACTTAAGGCTTACTTGGGGTGGGGGGTGGTCTTAGGGTGCTGCAGTGGTTGGCACTGGCACCTCACACCCCCGAGATCCCTGACGCTACCTGTGTGCAATCTGCATGTCTTTCCTGTGTCTGTGTGGGTGTATGTGCTCTACAATGGATCAGTGTCCTGTCTAGGATTGTTGCTGCCTTGTGCCCTGTGCTACCAGCTAGGCACTGACTTTCATGCAATCCTGACTAGGAACAATGAGAAAATTAATAAATTAATTGTTCAGGGGCCCAAACGTAGGCAGTGATTAATCTTGTGCCATCCTTCAGGTCAATAGTCCAATAGTCTTAATTGGTATAGTACCACTGTGCAGAAATGTCTACAGTTCCATCTTACCTTCATGGAACGTATTACCTCCTAACTAATTGCTGGTTAACCATGCATATGCTAATTATTGGGAGTTTATACCATGCCTTATATGCCTGTTTCTGCCTACAATAGGTCGAATGACAAAAGTGTTCCTTTTGTTCTTAGAAATGGGCTAATGAGTTACAAGAATGCTAGTTTAAAAGACTTCAAAACATTTGCTTCCATTCTAAAAAAAACAGAGACCAGGGTTACTATAACAGCCCACCTACAAACTGTGTGGCATTTGCATGTTCTTCCTGTGTCTCAATGGTTTACATACAAGCATTCCAGTATCTTTACAAAAAACGGGAATCTTTTCTAAAACGGGAATTTAGAAGAAAAGATTGACAGGCTCTCCATCTCTTTCCATCTTAGTCAGACAGACAGATAGATAGATAGTTAGATAGATAGATAGATTTTGTTATCTGTTTAATTGAATTCAGTAGAAGTCAGTATACTTAAGCAAATCAGTAAAACCTGTGTAAAGTTTAGAGCTAATACATGTGTATGGCCTCAGCTCCACCACTGTTACCCTCTGCCCCTATAGTGCATATGGACAATTATGTGATTGATGGGGTATGCCATGTGGGGAAGTACATTTAAAGACAATAAAAAGAAATGAAAGTGGCTGTCTGATTTTCAATTGCATGCCATCTTCTACAGACATTTATTCATAAGGTATTCATTCAATCTCCTATGCCTATGGCATGTGAACTGAACGTAGGGCCTGGTAGGCGCAGATTGGCACATCACTCTTACCAATGAACCATGAAGTTTGTGCCTCACTCTGAGTCACTCCAGGAGTCGTTGTGATCGCCCACCACTTTCTCCGAAACCTTATCTACCACCGATCTGCTCCAGCACAGTTTGGGCGACGCTCACTTCATTATTTTAATGGGGAGCCAGATGGCAGCCTCTTCTCTGAGCTCCGTTAGTCTGATAGCTCTATTCATCAAGAGCCTACACCATCCACTTCTACAAATTATTTATAAACTGCAGACTTTTCTCTGATTCTGGTGCCTTGCTAAATCTCTTTTTCTCTCTCTTTCCAACTTCAGCACAGATCCTTTGGCTAGGAAGTCATTGTGGAATAATCATTCATTAGAATACAAAGTTGGAAAATAATGCATTCTTTTCCTGCTCATGTGGAAGTCTCCTCTTCTTAATGGCTATGATTCCCAGTTGTCCCTGTAAAGTACCAGAAGTCATCTATTTTTTTTTCCATTTGGCCGAAAGGCTTAATTGACCAACTAAATATGCCTGAGACACTAATTTTAATTGTTCCTGATTTGATGAGGGCAAAACAATTCAAGTGTTCAGCAGTACTTGAACTAGGTTAAATATTACATATATCAAAGTCTAATTACTCCTCTGTTATACCCAGCTCAGCATTTAGAGACAATCTTTCTTGTTCTCATAGTTACTCTCTGTTTCTCTTTTTAGAAGTACACTTCTAAATTCAAATTTATATGATAGAACATACTTTATCATACGCAAATGTAAAAACACTGGCGACTTTATTAGGTACACTTGCTTGTTAATGCAACTATCTAACCATATGACAGAAACTCCATTAATTTGTATTGTGTCATGACAACCTGCTGAAGTTCAAGCTGAGCATCAGAATAGGGAGGGAAAATGATTTAAATTACTTGGAATGCGGCATGGTTATTGATGATAGACAGGTTGGTATGATTATTCACAAACTGCTGATCTACTGGAATATTCACACACAGCCATTCACAGAGCACATATCTATGAACTAACAGCAACATGCAAGTAACTATTAACCCCCACTGCTTAACTCTTTCACTAACTTCACTGTTGGCCCATATATCCGTGTATTTTTCCATTTCCGTTTGCATCTGGACCAGTTGCCATACTCTTACATCTAAACCAATCGCCACATAGTTAAGTCAGGGTTCCGTGCACTGAGAAAAGACCCTTCCATAAAGTATACACTGTGTTGTATAAACTAATTCCTGCAGTGCAAAATGTGGTAAAGTGGGCACAGTTCTGAGAGATATAAAAAGATTTCTCCAGTGCAGGCATTTTTTCTCACAACTTGACAAATGCGATATAAACCGCCTTTATCCTTTAAAAATGTCCTTTACCATATACACATAAACGGCATTATCACCATACAGGCATGTGCACATCATCCATCATAAAGAGGTAACCATTCATCTTTTAAAGAAGAAGCCAGTGAATATTTCAGTATGGTAATATTGTAAAATGATGGACGCCAATATATTATTTCTTGTATTATAATAATAATAATAATCTGAACACCATTGTGAGGTCACATTTCTCTCGGCTAAATTGGGACCTCATTAATGTTGCGTTTGTTTATTTTTTGCGTTTGTTTGTTTATTTGCTTATTAAAGTTTGTTTACAAAATTGGATTTGTCCAAAAATAATAAGTTGCTTCATATTGTGTGTATGTGTGTTTACATAGAGACTTAACCTTGAAAATGCATTTAACAGCAGTTAGGTTTCTGCTCCTGAGCCAGCACATTCATCTTGCAGTTTCATCCCCTCTGCTAGGTGTGTTGTGCACACGGTCAAAACTGTCTGCAAATATACACACAGTTATAAGCAAATGTTTGGTTTGAGAGCTTCATCTTGCATTAAAAAGGTCATACACATAATTTACACACACTTGTGAATATGCGCAACATGTGAACACAAACCCTGATCTTCTGTGACTATGTTTTATAATGCGTGGGTTAGAGATGAACTATTTTCTGTTTTTCTTTTGTAATTGTATGGCCTACTCCTGCAACTCAAGTACAAGTGACATGGCATATCTGTGGTTATTTCAGGGATTGATTGTGTGTGTATGTGTTTGAGCTTGAAGGCAAGGTTATAGTCTACACACATTCTTCCTCCTGAGATTACCGACATGATAATGAAGTTCAGTGCCTCAGTCCTGACGATGAAAAAATGACCTTGCATGGGGTTGATATGTGTGTAAGAGTGAGAGTGAGCAATGGACCTTTAAGGATGAGAAAAATGAAGCTTTACAAAACAGCCTTGAGACTACAGTGTGCTGCTGGCAAGTCTCTGGAGAGAGAGTGCTGCTGCTTTCTTTACCTTATCTGCACTGGTAGAGGGTCTTTTTTTCTCTCGAGCCCTCCACTGAGCAGCTCAGACTGAACTCATCATCAAACAGTCAGCTTCAGCAACTCCAGTGCACTTCTCATAACACATTTATGAATACCTGAAGCACACGAAGTAGGTTTAAGTGCTGCTATGATCGTCAAATGTTCCCTTAGGCAAATGATACCCTGGAGAAAACCTGTGTGCCACGGCAGTGTTCCCATTATGCTATTTAGGGTATGGATTAATGCAGTGATTTTGCAATATTTTTCCAAACATGTAATTTGATTTTAAAAAGGGATATGCTTGTGGTTTAAACAGGGCAGGGACTACACATCCATAAAAGTATCTGATCATCATGTGTCAATGAACATTGTATATGGTTGTCCATCCATTTATCCAACCATTATCTTTCACTTAATCCACACGGGGTCACGGGCCAGCCGGTGCTGTTTAACTCTGGGCGCAAGGACAGGAACAACCCTAGACAGGGCATACTAAGGGCCACTTTAGAGACACCAATTAACCTAACGTTTGGGTTTTTTTTCGGACTGTGGAAGGAAACTGGAGTACCTGGAGTAAACCCACGCAGACCTGGGGACGACATGCTGACTCCACAAAGAACGGACATAGGACGATTCAACCTGGGATTGAACCTGGTAACTGTCAGAGCTTAGTAAATCAAAGTCAGTTTGCCATTGGGAAGGTGGCTGCTGTCAGCAAGTGTATGTTAAGTTGTACAAAGACCTGCCCAAATGTGAACTCTCAGTACCATTGTACTCTATTAGAAGGCTGTTTTAATTTAGAATGGATTTTCTAGTGAGTGCCTCCTCCAAAACATTTGAGACATTTTAACCCTGTCTATGGCATTTTCAACACTCCCACATTACTTATTGTTCAATATCTACACTGCTCATAAAAATTTGAGGTTATTTCAAAATGGCTACAAGGAGGATCCCACAAGCTTTGCTGAACAAACTGATCCTGTCCATGCCACATCGCTGTGTTTTGGGTGTCTTGGATGACCATACAGCCTACTAAACAGTCAATGTGTGACAGTTTGGCATGCTTCTGTTTACATAAATATGTCACTTCCTCCTCTAACTGAGTTTGCATCTCATATTTGTGATCAAACAAATTTCTTTTCATTTTCTTTACTGATTAGCTTGTTTAATGAGATTAACTCAAATTATTTCTTTTTGAATTCCTTCATATTCATTTTGATATATTCCCTAATTTCTGTGAGCAGTGTATATGCCTATCTTATCCTGTTTTTGTGAAATACTGTTATTATGTAAGAACTGTGTCAGCTCAGCTTTCTTAGAATTAGTTTGAAAATGTGTATACATGTGTATGCATATGTGCAGAAACTAGGAAAGCACCATACTAAGTATCAGAATTAAAGTCTACGCTGACCTGAAACCTATGAGTAATATATAGCACATTTTCTATAAATACATGACTGAGAGTTATCTTTGATTGTACTGTAATTCAGTTAGCACATTATAACTAAAACAATATATTCAAAAAATGGTGGAGTAGATGGAGAAAACAAATCAACATAATATCAGTATCAGTCGATGCACAGAGCTCTGATGTTTAAATGAGAAAGTCCAAGATTGGTACATTTCTAGTAAAATGTGTAAACCATGATGACACCTAAACCCACCCATGGGATTGTGGTAGCCTAGCGGTTAAGGTACTTGACTCTAGACCAGAATGTCCAGGGTTCAAATCCCACCTCTGCCAAGCTGCCACAGTTGGGTCCTTGAGCAAGACCCTTAACCCACCATTTCTCTGATTGTGAGACTGTATTAATTGTAAGTCGCTCTGGATAAGGGCGCCTGCTAAATGCTGGAAATGGAAATGGCTGCTAACCATCCAAACTGACTGCAACAATTATACAGCATTTTGGATTGAGGCCTTAAAAAACAAAATAAGCATGTTTTAGCTATGTGTCAACATGATTTTTTGCAGTGTAACTGATCATTTCTGGAATTGACAAGCAAGGTACAATTTCATTTGCCATGGCAAAATCAAATGAATGTCCAAATAGTGCAATATTGTTTTGTACTAATCTACTGTGCTGTTTAACAAATGTAATTTGGGACATGGTAGACACTGAGACTGTGAAATACCTGATGTGAAAATATATGTTAAGTGAAAACATCTAGGAGCAGCAGTAGTTCAGCCAACAGCCAACAGTCATGTACCAAAACCTGGTGGTAATTATTCCCAGGTAAGTGGAGGATCTCAGGAGTGAAAGAGACTAGCTCCACATTAATTTCCATGATTATGACTTATAACATTGCTACAGTCCACACTAAACCCAGTTTGGCACAGCTGCATTTTATAATATTGTGAAATGTGTGTTTATTTTTAGTGATTCAACAACAAGATATCCATTAACTATATACAACTGAAATGGACCAACACTTATGTGCTTAACATTTTTGATAGATTCTATATATGACAATTGATAATTAGGTTTTTACACAGTGTAGCTGTTACATATGCTCTCTCCACCCCCTTATGCTGTTTGCCATGAGACTAGTGGATATCACTAGGGATACCCCAACAAAGCTGTACCATTGTAGTCTGACGTGTTTATATTTACCACATTTGCTTCACCTCACATTGTCTAACGTGACAGTTCATACCGACACATACACTTATCCTTTGACTTTTATCTATTTCCACTGAAGTGTATTTTTGTAACCAAGCTAATTTTCGTGCCTACATGAAATCATTTTATGATTAAGCTAGGTACAACAAAATAAATATTTAGCACTTTTTTATTAAATCCTGCATATTTGTAAAAACACTTTTACTTCTGGATCCAAGTCAAATATCCACAACATATAAAAACTGTCAGGTATTCCTGTTTTAATAGCATTATTATGCTCTTATAAGAGAAACATAAATATGTCCATGCACAAGATTGCACACAAACACATCAAAGTGTCCCCACCAGCCACAAATTCTCCAAGAGTGCAAGTGAAGCTCAGCTTCCCCAAAAATGTTAAAAAAATTCAATGGTCAAATACGTGCAGTTGTGTTAATATTTCATTGACTACAAATGCATTAGATCACGTTCATCTTAAAGATAAGTTTGTTCAGAATCAGCTACTTATGACAAATAGACTGACTCGATTTTGTTAACTTCTCATACATTCCCATAGCATCAATGCCATCGATTTCAAGCAATTGTTTTCTTATACCATCTATGGTCAATGCATTTGGCCGTAGAAGCTGAGTGTCTATTCACTTCTATGAGACTGCATGGAACAGTTATTTTTTCATTACCTCAAAACTTGATGGTTATTGGATAAATGCCACGATTTTGTCCCACCCCCGGATGTTCAGCATCTCTGAAAGTGAATGCTGAGGTTCTGCGTTATGATTGGAATATCAGTTAAAATGCTGAATACCGTTGTGATTAACAGCTATTTTGAGATATACACAGTTACTTAACCATTGGGAGTTCAGTCCCACTGCAGAGTATAAAAGTGATGTTGAAAGACAAATTACAACCCATTTCTTGGTATTTTCTTGGCAAAATTACTTGACAATTTCCATTCCATTCATTTCTTACATTCTAATTAAAACACATTCATGTTGTTTCATTTAAACATTTTAACATTTCTGTGTTCAAGTTTAATATTGTTTCATTAGTTCGTTGTTGGACAGTGCAGTGCTGTTATTGTTGCTGCTGTTATACAAACTGTTATCATTGGTGGCAGCAAGTAAAGTCACATATGCTGGTGTAGAAAGGATTTTCCCTTGTTTAAAAAGTCTTACACCCACACAATGGGCCAAGGCTGTCTAAGCAGCTTAGCTCTGCCGGGCATTGAGAGGACACTGTTCAAGTCCCTGGAAAGGACCCCTACTTACGATACATATGATCGCAGAATTTATGTATAAATAAATTGACAAATTTTATGATGTATTCTGACAGTGAGCTTCCTCCCTATGAAAGATCAGCATCCGCCACTGGTCCAACTTTCTATAGTGGTTGGGACATTGGGCCTACACAATGTAATACATACATGGTAAACAAGTTTGTCTCTCAATCATAGTAGGGACCTTACAGTTACAACATGACCACTGCAGTCAAATAATGCCAAATCTATATCTACCCCTTACCCTAACCTTAATCTCAGTAACCTAATGTTTTGATATTTTAGTGTTTTAAAAGAAAGTCACAGTAACAGTTATTTTCCTTTCTTTTTTAAGATCAATATACAGTATATATATATATATATATATATATATATATATATACACACACACACACACACACACACACAAACAAATCATTCCTTGTGTACACATTCCTAGGCACCAGCAAAATGTTCTGACAATATATCCTTGTTGGGGTGGTAAGTCCTCACAGTGTTATATAAACTTATCCCCACACATACAAACACAATATCACCTGCATACAATAGTGTCAGCCTAAACATAATGGTTTTGGCCATGTGCTTTAGTATCAGAGAGCTTACATATTGTTCCAAACAATGTAGGCCACAAAAGGTCCCCATTACAACCAGCTGAGGGGTGCTTTGTGGTTGAGTGTTCAATAGGACTCAATCAGACACTGCTCCAGAAACGGCTTAATTACCTCTTCCTATAACTGTAATCATGCTTAAATATTTATAATGGGAAAGTGTTTGTGTAGGGGGAGGAAGCTTTTGTTTTGATTTGACCTTTCTGCCAGGTTCATTAGCATGAGCTTATTAGCGTGCTTTCTTTTGCTTCCCTCGAGTTGTTATTGATTTTGATAATGGCAGTGCTGGTGGTGGTGTGTCAAAGAATGTAGGTTAGGATGACCAAATAAGAATCACATCTGCTTATCAGTGAGGCCGGGGAATCTAAATGGGAGTGTGTTTGTGTCCAGGATGGGTGGACATGCTATTGTGTGAATCCAGGGAGGCTGACAAAATTTTTATCTTTGGTGTGCACCCATTGTCTTTAATCGACTGTGAATGTGTTAGGTTGCTGCGTGGATGCTGGCTTTTGTGTGCTTACTGCTTTGATTGGCCAGAATGATTGGATTTTGCTGTTCATTGTGAATGGCCAACCTCCTGCTGACTCCCCCAATTCTCTCGCTCACACATACACTAAAGAAGAGCTTCCCTTAGGGTGCTCATGCCCTCAATCATGAAAACAGAGAAAGGCCTTTCATATAAATATGGAGTGGATAGTATTCCCCAAAGAAGGCAGACAAGTAGACAACCATTTCCTTTTTCTCATTCTCTCTTTTTTTGCTTATTGATAATTTATTGTGGAGCAGATTGTTTATACTCTGGTCGTCACTGAATTGCTAAAGTAACACACACATCCCCTGATCGTCTAAGGCCTTCGGAAGTATACACTGATAACATTCACACACACTGTTCACTCGTACTGTTTCCCAGTCAGTCATGCCCAGAATGGCTCCAGAGGGAATGCTGACCACTTCTTTCCTCTCTGCTGCACCATGTTTAATATTTTGTAGTAGAAATACATCCTGGTTGGAGCTGTCAATCAGGTTGCCTGTGTACAGCAAAAACATAACTCTTTTTTGGACCATCTTACACACTGCTCCCTATTAACCTCCACTGACTCCTACTGCGATCAATATACTATAAAGCCACATATCACACTCCATACACACACCACATGACCACAGTCCCTATCGGGGAGCAGCTTTTGTATACATAATGCCACTAGAGGTCTGTTGGCTTTGCTGATATGAGTTTAGATCTATAGGTCTGTATTTCTCTGTAAGAGTAAAATGAAAAATGTCTATATAAACACTGTGTCACTTTGTTTCGTAAGATGTGCTGATGTGTAACAGTAACTGTCATAACTGCATGCTAGATTCTTCTAACACCCATGCTGAATTACAGTCCCAAATACTCCAGTTATGGTCTGACAACCATTTAAACACAATCACCAGTGAAATTGAGTTGTGGCAAACATAGCCTTGATAGACTGATAGTCAGTCATCATGTTTAGGCATTCAGCATTTCAGTCATGACCAAGCAAGCAGGTACGGTTGTGTGCTGTTCACTAAGCATGTAATGTGATTCATTTTAAATCAGGGTCAGTGGAAGTCTATTTGTTTTTCCTATGTGAAGAATTCTTCATATCCATATATGTCCTTGAAAATATTATTATAAATCAATTAATTGTGTAGTAACAGCACTATGCCTTTAACAGTACCTGGATCTATGAGTAAGTTTATAATACATAGAATCTTTCTGCATTCTAATTTTTCCTACTACACTTAGTGTACTATGCCAAGCTAAAACATACAAGTGCCATTTACTAACCATCCGGGGCATCACAGTTGCTTTGTGGATAGCACCACTGCCTCACAACAAGAAGGTCCTGGATTCAATTCGAGGGTGGGTTCCCTTCTGTGTGGAGTCTGCATGTCCTCCCCATGTCTGCATGGGTTTACTCTGGGTAAGTGGTTTCCTCCAACAGTCCAAAGGTTTGCATATAGAAATAGTAATGAGATAACCCTGTATCTTAGTGTCGAATGCCAGTCATTTTATCACTGTGACTTCCTAATAATATCTGAATTTGCCGACTAAAGGCTTAAATTGTTGAAAAGGTGATACTGCATTGCCTGTTCAGGAAATTAGCATTTCTTTTTGTGAACTCATTCTTTTTTAGTTGTGTGCAGCCAGCAAATTATGCTTATGTTTATATGGTGTTGTGTATCTCCTGGATGCAGAACAATGTGTAGATGGTTGTGTTATACTTGTGATTTATCAGAGGTAAACTCTGAAACATTGATGAATTGTTTGCACACAGTGACCTGTTTCAATTACTTGTTTCACAGAACATAATGCTGTTGTTAAAAGTGCATATATGTACATTTAGTTTTAGGTTTTTTATTGAAATTCATATTTGCAACTAACTGTGAATATTGCATTACAGAAATATTCCTTATAAGGAGGCATAACCATGCCTGTGCACAGATAGTTTTGTGAGCAGGGGCTCAAGGGAAAAAAAGCATAATTCATAATAAAAAAAGAGTAATTTCTTCAGGAAAGAGAAGTATCCTCCAAATACAGTATTATAACTTCTTGAAAATACATCCCATCAGTTGAAAAACTGAGTTACATTCATATAATTAAAGAAATTGACAATGACGATACACTTGTAATGCTTTTTCCTTCCACGAGAACCTTTATAAGTAACTCTATATGAGAGCATTTGCTAATTAAATAAATGAAATACCATTTTGAAATAGGTTTACACTAATATTTACAGTACCTCAGTGTGACAGGGATCTGACCTGATGCTTTACAGTCACCTTCATGTGGACATCACACAGACCTGAATATTACTGAATGTTCTTATACTGGATTTATTTCAAAAACTAGAACTGTTCTGTTTTTTTACATAGTCAGTTTTATAAGTTTAACATTAGAAAGCATAATGATAAATGCCATCACCACATGACAACAGAAGTGCAAAAGTACTGAAATGAATTCCTAGTAATTATTTACTACAGAATGTAAGCAGACGGTCTGCAATGCATGTACAATAAATTATTGTGGCATGACTCACATTCTCTTTAGATTCAGTTCACATACAAAAGTCCTGATAATTTCCTACTGCTATAATTCAGAGGGCAGAACGGTGTCTTGGTGGGTAGCACAGCTCTCTCACAACAAAAAGGTCCCAGGTTCAATCCCAGGGTGGAGCGGCTTGGGTCCTATCTGTGTGGAGTCTGCATGTCCTCCCCGTGTCTGCGTGGGTTTACTCTGGGTACTGCAGCACAGACCCAAACCTTGAAACTACCACCACCATTTTCATAGCTGAGATAACTTGTTTACTGAATAAGGTTTTCCTTTCTCCAGGCACAGTGCTTCCCATTCAACCCAAAAGTACTATTGTTATCTCCATGCACAAAATGTTTTTTTCTATTAGCTGTCTGACCTGTCTACAAGGATCTTTAGCAAGTGACAGATGAGCGGTGAACTTTTTGGAAAGCAGTTTCTTTCTCCTTGCAACCCTGTCATGCACACTATTGTTCTTAAGATGTACATCCATGAACCTTAACATTCCCAATGTAACAGAGGCCTTTGATTGTACTGGGTCCCTTTGTAATCTCATGGATTGTTATGCATATTCTTTTTGTTTGAACACTTTGGGGCAACACTGAAGCTAATTTTTTTTTTTGTACGCAATCTGTCTGATCTGTTTTCAGATTGATGATTGTCAACAACTCATTTTCTGAGGGTTCTCAGAAATATTGTTTGTTCATCCCATGATTCACTTCCACAAATGTGTGAAGATCAAACTTTTAAAAGAAGCCTGTTCTCATTGTCTGAAAACATATGACGCTGTTACTTTTAAATTAACTGCTAATCCTAGACATTCAAATATACAGATATGTAACACTGGGTCATTTTGGAGAAATGAAAGCTTATATCTTCATCAGTGTTTCAAAATGTAGATTAAGCCTAAAGCAAATCTATATTTTCGTCATCTGTATTTGGTTGTGCCACACAAATCTACTGAATAATAAGCAGTATATATTTGGGTGATCATGATCCATGATAATATTATATAGATATAAACATAATCTGCAAGGCTTTGTAAATACTTTATATTGTAGCAAATAAAGTCCAGTATTATTTAGTTTCAGTGACTGTATCTATAGCTTGCATCGAATGGGATTATGTTTTTTTTTATTAATCTATTAGATTTTGTAAATTCATTTGATCAGTGTCATGTTGTCACGGCTTTTAAGAAAAGAAAAACTACAGACAACCAATTAACTGGGTACAGTTATACATATAAATAGAATAATGTTAATATAGATAGCACACAAGCATACGAGACAAAGATTTCTTAAATGACAAACAAAATACTGTACGACATTTAACCTAATTTTGCTGGTAGCACTCTAAATAACTTGCTTTTACACAGAGCTGCATTTGCCAGATCACAAAAACATTTGAATTGACATAAATCAATCATTTCAAAATATGATTATGTATTTTGTTGTTTTAATAGTGAGGACAAAATCAGAAACAGCTCTCCATATCTGTTGGTTCTGCAAAAATCAAAACATGAAATTTGCTGTGTGTCGAGCACAACAGTGAAATCTCACAAAAGTGAGATACACAAACGCTGCTCAGAAGCTGCTACGTTTTTCATGACAGATGCCATTCAAAGTGACATTTTTACCTATATGACTCAGTTTTGGATGGCACATTTTCCGTTTACCAGATGAATAACACCACGAAAAATAAACTGACTGCTGTTCCATACATTACAGCTTCTGACGATTCACAGATCCCTAGTCTATATTCAACGCTTGTTGTCTGAGCATGGTTAAGCAGAATTGTTCTTGTCATTACGTATTTATTAATTAATCTAGAGATTATTTCAGTTGTATGTAAGGATGTGTGTAGGCTATATGCAAATACTATTGTGTTATATATTAGCTACTTGAGAATATGAGTGGATTCGGGGATCCTGATGGATCCTGTAACAAATACTCCATGATTATGGAAGGGCAACTATAATTACCATTTGAACTATTAAATAAGATAGCTATGGAGGACCAATGCAAAACCTGGAAAACAAACCAGCCTAATCCACTATAATGCTGAGTCAGTGCAGAGCTGTGCCGTCCCAATAAATGTTTTTAGGAAAAAGTATAAGCAGCTGTGAATAAGATTCTTTTTCCAGGTTTTATTACTGCATTTAAAAGTGTGCATGTTGGCCCATGAGTCATCCAAAAGGTCTTATGAAGTACTATTATTATATAGGCCTGCCAAAGGGGCATTTTTACAGTCTTAGGGCAAATGGACAAGCACTAAAGCCCTTCTTTGATCTATCTGCGCATGTGCCTGAGCATCACACTGCATCATCAGCCATTTCGGTGCAAACTACCCTATAAAGATAATTACATATTCATATGACGTAATGCATTCTCACGCGCATTTCATTACTTTACCTATTAATGGTGATTGTTGTGACGAAAGCAATATATTCAGGCCCACAGCCTTCAAGTGTGAAGCACATGAGATGCAAGCGCTGACATTTCATATCTAAAAAAGAGGCATAGTGTGAACTGGTGAAAAGCGGAAGGGATAGATTTGTCCTGCAGACTCCTGTTTAAATACCTACTGTATGTGATTTTCTGCTACCTATGACATTTTTTATTGGTCTGCTTACATGTAGGTATAATATAGAATATAGGATAGGTTTTGACTTTTGCAAAAGTTTGGGTACTCCTGTCAAATTATACTTTGCTGATTTTCTATATGAACAACACATTTTCAGAGAACATATTTAAATGTATTTTTCCAAATTGTAGCGAAGAACATGTTAAAGCATACTGGAAAATAAACAATTTGTTAATGGTTCATTAACAAATTGCAAAAATCTATCATAGTATAATGTTTGGATTTAGAGAAAGAAAGAGAATCAACTAACAATGTCATTTGAACAGGGAGGTACAAACATTTGCCTTAGTTTGTAAAAAAAATAAAAACAAACAAAGGGCAGCACAGTGGTGTAGTAGTTAGCTCTACTGCCTCCCAGTCACTTGTGAGGAGTTTGCATGTCATCTCCGTGTCTGTGTGGGTTTATCCCTGATTTCCATATTCAAAAGAGATGAATTGGGTCAGCTGACATCTCTAATATGTCCCATTGTGTGTGAGTTAAAAAGTGGGTGTGTCCATGCATGTCTCCTGTGACTAGTGCCCTGTCCAGGATTGGTTCCTGCTTTGCAAACTGTGCTCCTCCAACTCCATGTGACCCTGAATTAGATTAACCTCCTAATACAGACACACCCTACTCAAAAAGTAAAATGCTGGGTAGCATTAAATATTGGTAACATACTCTCCAACAGCCAACATTTTTTTAGAACTAGTATGCCTACCTCATCCTACATGCAATCATTCATAAATCTCATACTGAACACAGCCTATCCTCCATTGTTGTTTACAAATGCAACCACACCTCCTCAAATTTTAGCCTTTTTAAAATATACTGTGGATGTAAATTAAAATCAAGGTTTGTCATAGAAAATGTATGTAAAACTTAAAATAACTACTGCTAAAATGTAATAGTGCAGTCTTATTATCTTGGATCTGCATAAAAGCAAATGGGTATGGAAGATCAATGAACGACTGTAAATAACAGCAGCCAAATATATCAAAATATATATAAACATGACATAAGTACATGTACATATAAACATGTATAAGTAAGTAAGCAGGCTCAGGCTATATAGCCTTTTTCATTATATCACAAAAAGGGATTATACTCATAGCTAGTATTTGTTCTTCATCATAAGGAAAAAAAAGATTTGTTTTATTGTTTTGTAAAAGCATGAATACTAAAGTTTCTATTCATATATGGACATACAGTGATCCTCAACAGGAAAACTGGAAGGAAATTGATATTTGTATATAGGAAAAGATTGGTAGCATGTTGGATGATTAAACACACTGAGACAGGGTTAGGGTTGGAAGTAATATTGAATGTGGACTGTTGTGCAAATTTGGAATGTGTGTGAGTGTATGTTAATTATCAAGTGACTTTTGCAAGTCACCAGAATCAAGTTACTCTGAACGATTAATATGGGCTTTAGGACACAGTCACCCATCCATAAACTGTATTACCTACTAATTTCTTTCTTTTGCACCCGATTGACTCTGATTTGCGCCAAACAACCTGCTGGACAACTGCAGATCGTGGCTCTGTTTTATTCTCATTAACGTGGACAGGAATCTTACCCCTCAAAGCGTGCAAGCACACACACACACACACACACACACACACACACACACACACACACACACACACACACACACACACACACA
>JAUZST010003640.1:0-16987 GCA_034779995.1 Parotocinclus haroldoi | reverse complement strand
TATTAACACATCCATTTATGTGTTTGGATCCTGTGGCCACTACTCTGGTGTCCTCATCCTTTCTAAAACAAGGTACTCTTAATTACTCCCTATGGTGCAGAAGATAGCATGTGATTATCTGTATGCGTCCTGCTTTAACTGTTTACAAGGGTTAGAATACAACATTCACATGTCTGTCATTTAACAGACACTTATCCAGAGCGACTTTAAAATTAATAGTTTTACAATACAATACAGTTCATGCAATTTGTGGGTTCAGGGCTTTGCTCCGGGACCCAACTGCAGCAGAGGTGGGATTTGGACCTGGACCTTCTGGTCCATAGTTGTGTACCTTAACCACTAGGCCACCACAGTCCCGATGAGTCAAAGTTCCTTCCACTGGTCACTTATTGCAATTGAAAACACTACGAAATTCGACATTGCCTTTTGTTTATTATACAGTTGTCTTAACTGTTTTTCTGTTGTGCATTCTGATCATCCACGTGTAATTTACAACAACTTCCCTTAAACGATAACAGCTTTATTTACAGTAGCTGTCCGTGGTCCTGAAACCGGCTTCCCCCAACGGATTAATAGTTGTGCTCTTTAATACTTTTCACTGATTCCTCAGTCCAACGAAATATTCCCGAACTATGAACAAATGCATAGGTTATTGCTTTCACTAGCCTGGCATATGTAAGTAAATAATAATAAAGGTGTTTGTGGCCTGCATTACTCTCATATTAACCTCAGGTCTTCGGTGCATACCTCATCATGCTGGTCATAAACCAGAAATAACGAAACATTTCCAAACCTAAAAGTTTTATATATACCAAACTCTATAAAACTAATAAAACAATTATATTAGTCCTAATAATATAATACGCAGAAGCAGGAATAAAGTATTTTGCTTTGAATGGTCTGCACAGCGGCGTTTATATTAAACATTACGTTTAACAGGGGGAATTCGTAACGCGGTGTAATTGTTAAAGTAAATACAGACAATGTTAATTCATTTTAGAATGAAATAATATACTAATAACGCCACGAGCCAATTCCTCACCAGCATAGAACGAGTACATATAATTAAAGTTCGTACAATAAATCAAGAAATAAATAGATCAGATGCAGATGTGTGCTGGTGGTACAGATGGGTAAACCAGACTGGAATATTTAATGGTGTAATGTTTACATAATTTAGAGTCTCAGTCCGAGATGAGCCGGACTTCACAGACTGCAGCGGTGTATCGATTTTGCGAATCCCGTAATTAGACACCCAGTTACAACAATGAACTATTACATTCACTAATTGTCTGCACAATGTTTTAATTACCTTAACGATACGTTTCATTAGAAGGACGCAGGTAGAGCATTCGTCACATTACTCAGTTGTTCCTCAATTAACACATTAGACATGGAAATTGGTTTAATAATCATAATTATGGCCTTTTCCGTATATTAACCCAGAGCAGTCCAAATCTGTCCAGACTGTTTTTCGTTCTAATAAAGTGTAATGAATGCATTATTTTAACTATTGCAAATACCACAAATATTCACTAGCTCGTTCCAGAAAATAAAAAAATGCTTTTCCAATTGAAAACATTTTGGCCTATTAAACTGAGAACCACAGTCGGGTTTAGGTAGCGTTCACTCATAACAAACCACCAGGCGAAGTAGGTGTAAGTTTGATCAAAATATTTTAATAAAGCTTTTCCAGGACATCAACATATACAAATGGCCCTCTGCGGTCATACTGAAACGGATGTATCTGCAGTGATGACCTGACAACAAGCCTAAAACTCAGTCTCATTCACAGCCTGCTGCATGAGAGTGGATGGGGACAAAATAAAAACAAATAAGCTAGATTTACAGCAAAAGAAAATATGCATGCAGACCAGTTTAACTCCAGACCTTTCATAAATTCAAACTGAAGTGTAAATCAAAGAATCCTGCCATAAATAAGCTGTAAAAAAAAGTATGCCGTTCTGTTCAATGTGTCATAATGCTGAAGCACGAAAGCAGCACGAATTAAACGCAGGGCGGCAGGCAAAAATATAATAATGTTGCCAGGTCGATACACACCAGTGTGTTAGGGTCCATATTGAAATGTCCATTCTCAGCACTCACACATAGACTTTGTTTGGTTTAAACTCTCTCTCACCAGCACATACACACTTATATACACGCACATCACATATATAGACTATCAAGTATCTGAACTGAAAAACAGCCCGCTCTGGCGCCAGGAAATCCTATAAGAAAAGTTGCGTATTGTTTTTTTTTTCTTCTGAGCATTGTCTAATGTCGACCTCCGTTCTTGGGATCTAAAATGCAGCCAGTCTGAGACGCAAAAGTGCGAGGCGTTTTAAGGCTTGTCGGTACACTGTTTACACAGGCTGGAGGTGACGCTGTTGAAAAGGGCACATTTGTCAGGGCAGGAGGAGCCTGAGGCGGCTCCGGGGGCGAATGCCGGGTAGCCGGGTGGCTGCTCGTAGGCGCTCAGGCCCGGTGCGAGCGACACGGCCTGACCCTGGTTGAGGTACGCTACGAGCCGTCTCATTTCTTCCAGCGCCTGCGCTTGCATGAGGATGTAGTTCTTAGCCAGGAGCAGCGTGGCGATCTTGGAGAGTTTACGCACGGACGGGCTGTGCGCGTAAGGTATGACTGCTCGTAACTCATCCAACGCGTCGTTTAAGTCGTGCATGCGTCGTCGTTCTCGTGCGTTGATGTTCAGCCGCAGCATTTTCTGCTCCCGGTTTTTCTTCCCCGTTTCACATTTAGCTCCGGACGCACCAGGCGCACCCGTCGTCCTCAAAAGCATCATCTCGCACCGACCGTCGCTGTCATCATCCGGGCTCTGCTCTCCCCCGCTGCTCTGACCGCTTGCTCCTTCACCGTACGGACCGCGCACAGACACCCCGGGCAACCCGATGGATCCCGGTAGTGCTGCTGCTCCTCCAACTGCCTGAACTGGGTCCGAGTCGGATGGATCGAAACTGCCCAGGGGAGACTGGCGCTCCCTGCTCATGGGATCACCACCCGGAACAACCGAGGCGCGAAACGTGTCCATCTTTTTAACGCTCAGAGTTTTGTGAAACACGTCCCCCAAGTTCGTCCTCCTGTCCATAGTTTCCACAGTCACTCAGATTAAGACGCTCGAGCTCTCTTCCGCGTTCACGAGCGTCTCATGTGAAGCGTTCGAGTCTTCACTTGTCAAAAGTGAGAAGTGTGGAGGCGTCGCTCCTTCTAAATCCTAAATGCCTCCTCCTCTCTGTCCGTATCCACCTTAAACCCCCAGTTTTCCCCGATCATCGTCAGTATCATCATCACAAGGGGGTGAGTCTTTTACATCATTATTGCCATGTGAATACAAGGCAAGGTTGCCAGATTGTACCTTTACTCTCAGTGCTTGCACAGAAGAAACCAAGATAAATGCTACTTCTAACCGCACTACTAAAATGACAATCCTATTTTACATCCCTAGCAAGTTACTTATTTTGGCAGCCTCGTAAAATAAATAGGCAGGTTGCCATACAACCTGGTAAAGAATGGTTGCTTGTTAAAATGAAGACCATTGTTTTTGAGAGAACTGCACCTGTAGGTTATTGTATAAAATGTAATGGATTGAAAATGTACCAAGTTAGAGCTGCACCAAGCATCCGTTAAAAGGATTCTGTCATAAGCTTTAAATTTGTTTTTGGACTCCCAGGCTCCATAATGTCACTGGTTTTCTTTATATGGCATGTACATTTTAAAGGAAATGTCATTTAGGGATGATCTCATGTACAAACAATATATCTCACATAACTATGTTATATACCAACTGAATGAATGTTTGAATGTTTATGGATCTTTTAGATATTTCCATATTTCTGAATAAATAAGACTTACATCATCATCAGATGGTTTTGCACAATGTCTGGAGACAGATAAAGAGGAATCCGTTTTAAAATGCCACAATACCTGGTACCTGGTATTTTACTCATTAAGGAAATGACCCAATATTACAAATCTGTGATTGGTAAATGTGTGTGAACCTCTAGAATTGGCAGTTAATTAAAAGGTGAAATTAGAGTCAGGTGTTTTCCACCAATATGTTAACAATCAATCATGGTAATGAGCATTCTGCTGCATTTAAAGAACAGAAATCTATCAAAGTCTGATATTCTCAGCATGTTTGTGGACCAACAAGCTGTTGGTGGTCATCAGACTGGAAAAATGTTCCAACCATCTCTAAATAGTTTGGACTCCAATTAGCTACTCACCTCACGAGTGGTCACTTCAAGAGCAAGGCACGTTATAGTCTGTGAGGTCCCAAAGAAAAACTAACTTCTAACTTAGTAACTTCTTAGTAACTAAAGGCCTCTCTCACATTGGTTAATGTCAATGTTTATGAGTCCATCATCACTGAACACTGAACATGGTGTGCATGGCAGGGTTACGATGAAAAAAGCTGCTTCTCTCCAAACGCTTGGACATGCCAGAAGTCTTGTTCAAAACATTTCGGGTCATTTGGTTTAAAAGATAAGTGCTGTGTCTGGAAAAAGAAATATACGTCACTCATAAGAACCTTATATCATCTGTGAAACACAATGTGATTTTGTATCTGTTGTTTTGCATCTTGCCAGGATGACTTGACATTATCGACCGAACAATTAATTCTGAATTATATCTGCAAATTCTTGAGGAAAATGTCAGGACATCTGTCCATGAACTGAACCTGAAAAGAAAGCGGGGTATGCATAAATGACAATAACCCTAAGCTCACAATCGTTCCACCAATAATGATTAAATAAGCATACAGTGAATGTGCTGCAATGGTCAAGTCAGAATCCTGACTTTAATTAAATAGAAATGTTGTGGAAGGACCTGAAGTGAGGAAACAAACCAGCATCATAGAGATTAAGCTGTTCTGTACAGAAGAATGGGTTAAAATTTCATCAAGTTGATGTGCAGGAAGCCGGAAACATTCCTTTGGACACCACAAGATCACACAAGATACTAAAAGCAAATGTTGACATTAATAAATACATACATTTCCATGTATAATATTTTCTCCCACTTGTTCAATTGGGGTCTCTTGATCTCCCTTTAGCACTTCATGAAAATCTGCTGACTTTTTGTTTTGATTTATGCAGAAACTTAGACAATACTAAAGGGTGTACAAACTTTCAAGCATCACTGTACTCGAGGTTGACAGAGTGATATTAAACTTATGTGCTAAGAACAAAGCGGCACAAGCTTCAAGATGGTGCGTCTACTGTTATGCTGTTTTTTGTTTCTTTTTTTTAGATTACTCTCCATTGATTTCTATTTGAGATTATTTATTAAACTGGACCAAATTGTGGCAAATCTATCACTGATTCACACAAATCTAAAGAAGTTTACTTTTTAATGAAATTCATTTATTGATCCAGTACTGTATATTGTTCAGTCTCGGTACATGTTCTTTTTAAATTCCTGGCCAACTTAATGTCTGAGAATTTAATTTGCGAGATAAACATGCTATTTTATTTTGGGCGATTTAAAAACAGTTGACAGATGAATGTCGGGTTTGTTTTGCTTAGTCACACTAACATTTGGACTGTGAATTTTTATGTTTCACGCTTAGTCATGCAGATCCTTTTTAAGAGAGGACTTTAAATAATGTACAACGCACAGCTTGATGCATGCAAAAAAATAAGAGGCTGTAGGTACATTATTTTTATTTGGGATCGCCAAGAGCTCTTTTGATATTATTTTGAACTTGTTCAGATCTGCTGTTGCTCTATTTGGACACCAGTCTCAGAAAAAAAAATGTCTTGTTTTCAGGACATCAAAGATACGGGTTTTTGCCAAACTTTAGGCACCACTTTCTGGGCTGGTTCTCACAATAAAACCCGACTGGCTGTGGCTGAGAGAGTGACGTCTGGTCTGGGGATCATTCTTTAACACTCCAGTGACCCCTGCTAGTTGAACATTTGACAGATTTCTATTTAATACAGTCATTCAAGGACTCCAACCAACTGCTTACCTCGTGGAGCTGTCTTTCATGTAATATTTGAGCATTAAAGTACGTATTACAGCACGCTCAAACGCGTTCTGCAACTACACTATAAAGAATAAGCGTTAATGATACATTATTGTGCTTGAGTCGCCACCACGTGGCCACATTCCCAATAAACAAGCCACACCATCCACTAAACGACAAGCCTGACTTGTTCAATTCACACAATTCCGATTGTGTCACCAGTTTACTCGTCTTATTCGCACTGGATTAGATTAAAGTTAAGGGACAATTGTGACAGCTGTAATATGTGCTATGAAATTAGTGTAGACCACTTGCTTATAACTGAAGTCAAATACATTAGGTTATACACTTAGAACGGAGGTCTGAACTTAGTTGTTGGCAGTTGTTGAGGCAATCAATAAGCATTCACTCGAAATATGCATTATGAAATACTTTCAATAATACTTTAGTTAAAAATATTTTTCAATCATGCTCAATCTCTGTAGTCTGGCTTTCAGAGACGGGGTTTGTATTGTTTGTAGTTATTCCCTACTGTAGTCACGTGGGTCTGATAAAAGACAAGGACTAGAAGAGCTAAGGGTTAGAACAAAAGGTTCACTCCTGGATATACACTTTCATTGTTGTGTTGAGAGACTGAAGCTTTAATTGTACATTATTATTTATTATTTAACAAAGTTATATTGATGACAATTACAAGGTCATATCAATACACTAGTGAAGGGCTGATTTATAATAACCAATAACCTTAATATGGCTCTGCCTAGCACTGTCACCAAGCAGTGAGAAGGTCCTGGGTTCTCTCCCAGGCGAAATGGAATGTGTGGAGTTTTCATGTGTGGGTGTATATGCCCTCCCATAGATTGGCACCATGTCTAGGGTTGTTCCTGCCTTGTTCCTGTGCTGTTGGCTAGGCACTGGTTTTCCAGTGACCCTGGTCAGGATTAAGCTGTTAAGAAAATGAATGAATAAATTAATGAATCTTCCTACCACAAGTCTTTGTGATATGGGAGGAATCTGGAGCTCATGTGAACACTTGGAGGACCAAGGACTTGTAGCAGGACAATGATTACAAAACAGCATGAAAATCTACACAATTTTTCAAAACGTTTTTGACATCTCATGACCTAAACCCTTATACAGTGAACAAGAAAGGATTTAGAAGCATGGAGGGTCTGGATCGATTCCCTATTGAGGAGTGCCTCATATCCCATCAAGCATTAAGGGAGAAAATGGTAGCATTTTGGCTAAATGGGAGCTCACCAGAGTACTAAGCACAATGAGTGCTAATATTTTGAAATCTGAATGTATATTTATAGGCAGACATTTGACACAAAGGCCACATATATTCATATGCTAACAAAATGTATTATTTTGTATTATTATCTGTGAGCACTGAATCTAAATCCTAATTTTCTTCCACTGGTAAAGCGACAAGTCTTGCCTTCTAGCCTCATGGGTTGAGAGAGAACTCCTCTGTAATGTTGCAGATGTAATATTTCTCCTGTCTCTATACTGATGTGGAAGGACCATTGTTTTAGGCAGCCAGTGAAGCAGAATGCCTGGCAGACAGCTGAGGGCCTGAGGCTTGCTCTTCATCTTGCGATGGTGGAGGAACACCTTCATGCCCAATCAAACAGCGCTAATGAGAGGAGATGAGCCAGGACGGTCAAACAGCCACCACCAGCTCTTCTCCTCCTGCCTGGATGCCATCAGTCTGCTACTGAATCTCAACCATTCAGATTGTTGCTCTGATTCTGTGTGAGGCAGAAGAAACAAAGCAATATGATAAACATTGAAGGTGTAATTTGTTTACACAGGACAAATCAGTATACAGATTTTACCACTATGAGCATACAAACATCCTGATCTGAACATCTGTGTACCTACTTTTCAAAGCTACTGACTAGCGTGTTTAGTTATGAGAACAGACAGATGTTTTCAATTATGATTAGCTCACAGGCTGTCAGCTTTTAATTTGCTTTAATTTTGTACCATTGGCCCTTCTCCAGCGCGCCTTAACACTGATGGAATATTACAAGGTACAATCCAAGCAGTGAATTTCCTGCAATTGAGACCCTGAGCACAGGAAAATAAACGAATGAAGAATAAGAAGAAATTATGCGTATGTAAATCCTTTTACAAACTTAAAATCACTTTACAAAAGCAGACAATAATCTTCTATAAAGATATAAGCCAGTGGTTGTCAAACTGGAATGTGCGCCCCCTAGGGGTTGCGTCGAGCTAATGCGCGGGAGGGAGGGGGGTCAGCAAGGCCAATGAATGCTATTATACAGTAAATGTTGAAAATACTGTACATAATCTCTTGAAATAATTTGTTTAATCGGTCACTTGATTTTGCTTTGTTAAAAGGTTTGTCATTTGTATGAATTGTTTGAGCAATGTTTTTGTTGCGGCGTTTAAAAGTACAATTTTAATTTAATTACCAAAAAATTACAAAAAATTGTAATTTAATTACAATTTAAATTACTAGAGGTGGGTCAGGCTCGGAAATATTCTCATCTACAAAAGTGGACATGACATGAAATATTGGAGAGCCACTGATATAAGCCTTGATATTTGAGGGAGAGTTAGATATACAAGCTCTAAAAGCCTGGGGTATGAAATACAACTTGGACGCCTCTGCAAAATTTTGCAATCCACTGTAAACCGGATATGTTCAAAGAACAATGAGGTCACATCGGTATATTATTTATTTGTACTATTGTCTATTTCCCCGCCATTGCTTTGGATTACAATGTTCTCTGTTCATTAAGAGGGGAAACCAGCGCTGCCAGTTTTAGTATAGTCTTTATTGCAACCAGTGGGTTTTTTCCTAATAGTTTTTTATTTAGATATGTATTCTTTGTTAAGGAAAATTCTCTGTACTATATTGAATCCACCTGTCCTCATCAAATAACGTTTCTTCGTGTTTTTTCCCAGGCTTGTAACAGGTAAGCTCTTTTCTTTTCTCTTTCAGAACACGTGTTCTGATTGTAATGGGTATTTAAATGCTCGCGTTTTTAGCTTTTTTTCCAATCTTTCCTGAACTGTCTTTTAATCCGGCCGTTTTTGTTCAGTGTGTTACATGCAACATTAACAATTATTACCTTGTCCAGAGTGAACTTCCTTATGTTCTTTGTGGTATCACAGGTAGCATCACATAATACCAGTATATCCCTGCACCCATTGTACAGATGTAGTAGCAGTTTCTACCTGAAAAAGAATGGATTTTATAGTGTTTTGTAGTAATCCATTTGTGCCACACGGGGTCAGTGTGTGCCCAGGTTTCACAAACAATGCATTGAAGCGCGAATTGAAATACCGTTTTCTGCTTTCTTCATTTATGATGTGTTGAGTGCACATTAACTTTAGTGTTTGTGTATATGTTTTGCTCTCAGTAGTGACGTATTGATAATCATTTAGCAAAGAAGCAGAAATGTTAGATCTTCCATAATCTCATTCCCATATAACCCTTTTGAGTTAGCTTTTGGGTGAGCATGCGTAATGAGTAAGTGAGTAATGACCGTGCAGGTTTTCTGTTTGTTGCCAGGCAGAGCAGATTCAAACTATTATCAAAATATGGACAATACCAGGGCAACACAACTGTTGCTGTTTAAAAGTAATGAACCTATTTTTTTAATTATTTGAACAGTAATACGTTTTTTTCTGTGCAAGTGCATCCCTGCTGAGATTCCTGCTAAGGGGATATTTCGAAATGAAGTATATTTTGTGGGGCTTGTTTGTTTGTTTGTTTTCTGATGTTTTCTAATCTTTCTTAATCGTGATAATGATTGGTTCAGTTCCATATCCAACGTATTGGATCTTTTGATTCCACTGTTCTTTATATGTGTTACTCATAATTATTACTATTTATTAAAATGTATTTAATATTCTTGTTGTCCTTTATAAACACTGTGTGTGTTTATATGTTTGACTACAGATGGTTATTTTTGTAAATAGAATCGTTTGTCTAATCTAGGTTTGACTTTCAACCTCAATGCAAATCTTTCTCTTGGGTACAATCTTTACCCAAGCACGTGTTCTGTGTTCCTTTGTACCAGTGAGTAATTTGGAGAGGTTTTTTTTTTACTTAAGTGTGTACCCTTCTTTTGTTTGGTCAGGGTTGCAGCTTTTTGGGATGATCCCCCAACCAGACTCCCCATGTTTAGATAGAGCCAATCAGGCCTGCATGCGAGGCACACCCTGGTATGGAGATAAAGCTAGAGGGTGGAACTTGCCAATCTTCCATTCATATACACACACACACACACACACACACACACACACACATTCATACATGCATGCATGCACGATTCATCATGCATGGCCCAATCCTCTTTCGCTTTTCTCATTATCCATTCATGCTACAATTCTTGTTAGGTGACCCATATTTTTCACCAGTAGGGCCATTCAGTCTCACATTAATGCATCACTGTTTGTTTCAGATGTTTTTCCGCCCTTCACTCATCCATCCATCCATCCATCCATACATTCATCCATTCACATGTGCATCCATGCAGCTAGTTAGGAAACTATACACCAATGCAACCATCTAGTATCAATTTGTGGAGCATTCATTCATCCATCCAATCATCTGTATAGCATTTATCCATCCAATCATCTGTATAGCATTCATCCATCCATCCAATCATCTGTATAGCATTCATCCATCCATCCAATCATCTATATAACATTCATCCATCCATCCAATCATCCGTATAGCATTCATCCATCCAATCATCTGTATAGCATTCATCCATCCAATCATCTGTATAGCATTCATCCATCCATCCAATCATCTGTATAGCATTCATTCATCCATCCATCCAATCATCTGTATACATTTATCTGTTTGTTGTCCCAACTTTTTTTCCATTGCTCCACCCTGATGTTGATGGATGTATACATACTACTCCAACAACCTCTGTATCCTTTTCACCCATCATTCATGCATCCATTCTGTTAGATGACTAATTCAATGACAGGTTCTCCCCAATGTCTGTTTGCCTGGCTTTTAATCTTACGATGGGAATCCGATAACGAGCATTTTACCTTTACAGTATTTAGCAGAAAGAGCATGATACGTAGTATACACAGTACTCTCCCTCTGTCTGATTAGGAAGTCTGCACTGCAGGGAGTCGGGGCAGGAGGGACGAGAGCTGGAAAATATAATGAGGAAAAGCCACGGTTGCACAATAGTCTCTTCACTTTCAGTACATAATTCAATACATTAAATGAGAGATTTAACCCTTTACAATCATTTTAGCTATTTAAATTTGTCCGAATATATCCCCATCTTAACTCAGAGATCTCTTCGCAATTAGACCCGTCACGAAACTAAACAGCCATTCATCTTTTAAGAGAGACATCCTACTAACCACCAGTGCCATCACTCATCAGTTCAGCAATATTGTATCTGCATTTTATTTACCTCTCCCACTATCCACCAGTACAGTCATCCACCCTTGCCTCTTGTTATCAGTAATCTATCCATCCACTGCCCAGGCCACATTGCTGCATCTCTCCATCGTTTGACATTAAGGCCATTGTGCTCTTAATCCCTTCTTGCGCTGTAAGCAATAACGTTGCTCTGGTCCTGATGGGGGCCGAATTGCTTCACTCACAGCATTTGTTTCTTCAGTCCTCCGGCATGATGTGTTGAAGTTTGGCATGCATAATACATGCTAATTCAATTACTTTTCCTGCTCTCTTTGTGCCGCTAACAAACATCAGTTGCTTAGCAACACAATTGGTCCAAGAGATGCTATTTTTTTTCACCCTGCAGCAATTTCATCAATCCAAAGTGGTCACTTCACACCAATTATTTTCGTGTTCTTCATATGAAAGTGGTTCGTGTGGACGTCCACGCCACTCTGTCCTCCCCGTAGCACGATCTGAATAATGATGGAGGCACCACTCTGATGCACACCAGAATTACTTTGTGCCTTGTTTACAGCCCTCGTTTACAATCTGCATTTTAACGTGTATAGCTTAAATCACTCTGCTTATTGGAAACGGTTTCATCCAGTAAATACTGATTGGAGGGTCAATGAGATGGTTGGATGTCTGATGTTGTGACATGTAACGTGTTCCTGCCGATAAATCCATTAATGCCTCAATGGGTAACCTGAGGCGCTCCTCTGTAATTGTGTTTGTCCTGTCCTCGCCCAGTTACAGCACCTCCCAGAAGTGAGTGCAGCCCTCACGTTTTTGTAACCATTCATTACATCTTTTCATGGGACAACACTGAGGATATGACAGTTTAATACAATGTAAAATAGTCCCTCTACAGCTTACTGTAAATTTGCTGTGCCCTCAAAATAACTCAACACACAGCCATTAATGTGTAAACGGCTGACAACAAAAGTAATTACACCCCTAAGTGAAAATGGAAATATTGTGCCAAATTGGCCATTTTCCCTCCCAGGTGTCATGTGACTCATTAGTGTTACATAGTCTCAGGTGTTAAATTTGGTGTTATTACTATTACACTGCCTCATATTGGTCACTAGAAGTTCGACGTGGCACCTCATGGCAAAGAACTCTAAGGATCTGAAAAAATGATTGATGATTGTTGCTCTACATAAAGAAAGCCTAGGCTATAAAAAGATTGCCAGCACCCTTAAGGTGAGCTGCAGCACGGTGGCAACGGTTTAACAGGACTGGTTCCCCTCAGAACAGACCTAGCCATCGAGCAAATAAGTTGAGTGCACATGCTCAGTGTCATACCTAGAGGCTGGCTTGTGAAAATAGATGTAGGAGTGCAGCCAGTATTGCTGGAGAGGTTAAAGGGTGGAGGTGTGTGTGTGTGTGTTTGGTCAGCCTGTTAGTGTTCAGACCATTCGCAGAATGCTGTATCAAACTGATCTGCATGGCTGCTGTCCCACAAGGAGCCTCTTCTAAAGATGATGCCCAAGAAAGCCTGAAACAGTTTTCCTGAAGACAAACAAACTAAGGACATGGATTAGTGGAACCATGGAGGAGTGGAAGAGTATGATGAAGAGTTGAGGCAGTGCTGAAATTTATGGTGGCCATTAACACTTTTTTGGATCTCAGTGTTGTCCCATGAAACGATGTAATAAAATGTTCACAGAAGTATGAGGGGTGTACTCACTTTTTGCCTTTGTATTGTAACTGAGAGAGAGGATCAGGATCCAGTATTAGGCAGACATGGAAGATTATTTTCATGTAATTTGGTAGCTATAGTGCCAATAGTGCTGTTTCAATAAGTGGCTTGATTCTAGATTGAGTTTTTAAAGCTCTCCAGGGAAAACGACTTTACCCTTTGGCGTCCTCCACATTTTGAGCTCTAATAAATGTTCCTCCACGCAGATGAGATCCTTAACAAATATATTAATTACCACAATTTATTCAAAACCTGATTGAATTGGTGCCTGAATGGTTTCGCCCACTCATAATTTGGTCAATGTTGTACTTTGGTCAATAGGGGGCACTGGTTGATTAACGAAAGGTTAAGGCCTAGTTTAAATATCACATTTTTACCTTAAAGTGATATTCTAACATTATTTCCACTAGGTAAATTTCTTTAACATGCTAAATTTAACCTGCTTTTCGAATATAATGCAGAGAAAGGAGGGCATTTGCATTGTTCAAAGTTTGTTCTATACAAATGATATTTATAGCTTTCTTTCTCAATAGAATAGTACAGAATTGTATCACTGGTTTATAAACTATTGTTGTTAGGATATTGTTTAGCTGTTGACTTTCTGGTCAGTTTGCGAGCTAGAGAAAAACCTAACTGAATTTAGCACTGAGATCATATACCTTTGTGCTCTTTCTTTTTCTGAACAGCAATGGTTACATTAATTTCACCTAATTCAAATGTGCATCAATTCTACATTAATACAATGAATTATATCAACCTGATTGTCTTGTAGCTTACCTGCGGTCGGCAGTACTGTGACATGTAACCTCTTAAGTGAAACTTTCTATACGATGTAAATTTTTATTCAGTCATTAATTGGTATGAAATGCATATTTAGATATTTGTAGGGTGTAATTGTGAGAGGTATTTGTAATTGTGAAACCTGTTACACCTTTTCAACCAGAGCAGCGTACATATTTCAATGTGCAGTAGATATATGGAGAAATGCAGATGCACTTGTTGTACGTAGATTATTTGGGCACAAGCATGCAATCAGGTATATGTTATACTTTTAGAGACATCCCCTGAAATATAGGAAAATGTATATCATTTTTGTCTTTTGAGAACATTTTGCTGTTCCCTGCAATTTAAATTACTTAATTACAAAAACTGAAACTTAAAATGAAAAAAAAAAACAGATCCAGAACCCCTGCCTGTGATCACTGCAGCTAGGTCTGGTGTTGGGTGTTGGATGAATGAATTGCAGTAACAATGATCTTAGGGTTCCCCTAAACATAGAACTATAAAGACTTTTTCGGTGTTTATATGTGTCAAGTTTATACATCAGTGTGAGGACCAAGTATAGCCACAAGAATAAGGAATAAGAAAACACCTTTTTTTAAATCAAGAGAGTAAATATTTCCTTTGTTATTGAGGTAAATTGGTTTAGGTGTCGATATAACAATTACAGTAATGGACTCAAAATGAGACGGTGAAAGATTGTGTAGTACATCATATTTGTGAAAGATACAGGAGAAACTAGTATTTGGGAGGAGCATTAAGCTTTGTGTTGCACATTAAGATGTTTAAATCCTGGAACCCTTTTCTTATTTAAAATAGGCATTTTGGGCATTTTTGCTGTGAGATGTTAGCAATGTACATAATCAGGGCAGGTGTTACAGACTGGCAGATTATGTTATTCCTATTAATTTGGAATGCTAATTGCATTTTACCACTGGGTGCTGAGGATGTGGATGCCATTAAACAAACAAAAAAGCATACAATAAGTTTCATACCCATTAGGTTTCTTCAATATTTACTAATGATTTTAGCACAGGTATTATCCCAGGTGTTTTTGTACTGGCAATAACAAACTGCATTTATGGTTTTTAAATGTTATCTATAATCAAAGTAGTCGGAAAGCTTACACCATTTAGTTGCACATGAATACATGAACAGAGAAAAAATGGTATTCCATTTTTACTTGGTATTTAACTTAATTTTCTTCACTTACTAATAGCTCAGCTTTCCAGAAAGTAGGTATGAGTGGGTGTTTTAAAGCTTTTAAGTCCAGTAATTTTCTTCCTCCATTATATGGTAGAAAAGGCCTGTTGGCGCCGCGAAGGAAGCAATAAGAGGAATTCAGCACCACATGAGGTGGACAGCGCCTTAACTTCAGCAGCATCAATAATGCAGCCGCTTTCCATAATCCATCTAAAACCCTACAGTTTCCATAAGCTGTGTAGGTCACACCAGGTGAAAGATCCAAACCCAGACCTAATAGTATTTCCAGGATATATTTTTATTATGGGGGGTGGGGTGGTTTGAGAGAATGAAACGTAATGTCATGAAAAAGCATATGATGGCGAGAGGCTCCGCTCTTGGCATTCACCGCGTGCCTTAATTGTAAGACATTAAATCAAGGTCCGCTGTGAACACGGAGAGCAAGAGTCTCAAATCATATATATATATATATATATATATACATACATCATTCACTTTATCAACCTCCATTAAAAACGCACCGGCAACTGCAGATCTATACAGCAAAGTCCTCGCATATCCGTATTTAGCCCGTATTATGTTCCGGCGCGCGACCCTTGGCCTTCCTGTCGATATCCTTTCGTGATTCCTTGCTTATGGTGGCTTAAAATTCATGAGCAGTGGAAAAATGAAAGTCAGCACAAGGGGAAAAATATTAATTCAAGATTTTGCATGGTACACCCTGACCGCCGCGTCCATCCCGGCGTCCGATTTTTTTGGAACTGGATTAAAAAAGCTGGCTGGTTCAATTCTGTGAGAGCAGGATGGATTTACTCTTAGATCTGCTTCGTATAGGATGTCTGTTTGTCCAACAGAAGTTGACAGCACGCCTTAGACACCTATTAGACGGAAATACACAAAAAGACGTATCGTTAGGCGTTAGTCTGCATCGGGGATCCGATTGAAAAAAAAAATGCACAAAGTTTCACAAAAGCAGGAGTCACAAAATCCATAAATCTTGTAAATGTAAATGTCATACAGGATGAACGTTCATCCCTGAGCTGTACAATCCTAATGCCCATGCTGCAAAACCACCACAAATGTTCAATCCTCCAAAGGGCGCAGGCGCACCGAGGTGTGGTGGTATGTTCATATTCCCAAGTTGTGCCTCTGTTCAATTCTCTTGATCTCCCTGCGTCCTCCTCTTATTCCCTCACTGACTTACTTTAGGGATATAAAATCACCCTAAAGCCAACCACACAAATAAAGCAGCTATTGCTGCAGGCGATGGTGACGTCACTAACCGTCTCCTAGTGTCCTTGAAAACTAAAGTGAACACGCATGCTGACATAATCGCTCAGATTTCTGTTCCATATATATACTTCAGATCTCGCCTCCACCACTTTCAGCTTAACACAACTGGTCAACAAAGTGAAGAGTTCAAATAGGAGAGGAGGGGCCTTTCGTTCGTGTAGATGTGACCTCTTTAGGATTTACTCAATGTGCAAATGAAGCTGCGATTACAATGGATTCACATAGGCTACGTCAGATTTAACCTATAGATTGAACACCCAGAAATGCACTGCATAATATTGTAGTAATGGAAGCTGCAACATATTTGGTAGCATTTTATTTCATTTGCGTTAATTGTTCCCGTTCTTGTGTCATACATGACAATAATATATGGTATACATTTATAGACACCAGATCTCATCATTCTGGTCTTTTGAACTATTTGCCCTTCTAAATAACCTTCTAAAATGTGCTAATCCCCAGACACCCAACCTGGTTTCTGTGCTATACATTTAGTGTTATAGGGTGTATTTCCATTCTAGCCTGTGTGTGTGTGTGTGTGTGTGTGTGTGTGTGTGTGTGTGTGTGTGTGTGTGTGTGTGTGTGTGTGTGTGTG
>JAUZST010003639.1:0-16988 GCA_034779995.1 Parotocinclus haroldoi | reverse complement strand
TAGATGTTGGCACCTCCACATCATTGCATTCAGTTTTTATTCACAATTTGTTTAGTGTCCCAACTTTTTTTGGAATCTGGTTTGTAGTTAGATTTAGACTATGACGCATGGCTCAGGTTGGCTCATGCCTCTTGGCTGTGTTAACTTCTGGTTCTCTCCCTTAGGCTATGCTGTAGGCTATAGTTAGTGCTGCCGGAGAATGGCATTAGGGATTGATAATAGACTCTGTACTCCTCACCCATAAGCAACTACATTTGCTCTTTTCTCTCCGAATAGATGTTCCGGTACCAGTCCCAGTTGGTTGTTCCTCCACCTCAGCATCACTCTCCTGGTCTTCATCAGCAGAACCCAGTTCTGCCAGAGTGCAGTAACTCCCTCCATCATCTAGTCACTAAGAGACGATGTGCCTCCAAGGACCTCCCACTGATGACTGATTTTAAAACCTATTTTGTTTTAAGATCTATTTTGTAACTTAGCTTATTACTAACTTAAATATTTATATTGATTTAAATTGTATTACTTACTTAATTTTGCTATTACTTTAATATACTTTTAAGTATTTACCTAGGCCACCCATGGAGGTCGGGTCCCTTTTTGAGTCTTGGTCCTCCCAAGGTTTCTTCCTTGTACTTTCAGTGAGTTTTTCCTTTCCACTGTCGCCCTAGGCTTGCTCATCTTGTGACTGGCCTTTTAAGATAACATAAGATTGTAAAGGGGCGGCACGGTGGCTCGGTGGGTAGCACCGCTGCTTCACAACAAAAAGGTCCCGGATTCAGTTCCAGGTTGAAGCGGCCTGGGTCCATTCTGTGTGGAGTCAACATGTCCCCCCCTGTGTCTGCGTGGGTTTACTCCAGGTACTCCGGTTTCCTCCCACAGTCCAAAGACAGTGTTAGGTTAATTGGTGTCTCTAAATTGTCACTGACTTGTGTATGCAAACACCCCAACCGTGTAACTTAAAACAACTGCACGCCGGTCCCAAGCCCGGATAAATGGGGAGGGGTGGAGAAAGCAGTGGCAAACTACTCCACTATCCTGCTAAAATACTTCATGGATCACATCGATGATCCATCAAGTGACCGAATGTCAGCTGCGACTGTACGGCTAATCCAGATTGTAAAGCTGCTTTGAGACAATGCTCCATTGTAAAAAGTGCTATATAAATAGAATTTTGATTGATAGATTGAAATAACAGCACATATGAACTCAAACATACAACTTATTCACATAGCATACATACATACAACATACAATTAACTACCCTAATAATTAACCCAGTCAAAGTTCAGTTCTTTTCTAACTGTTCAATTCAAAAGTTCAATTGTTGTAACCTTTATTTTATTCATTTCTTCCTATAATCTTCACTTTTATCAATTTTAAACTAACATTACATGGTAGTATGATAGTGCTATAGGCGATTCACCAAAGCATGTTGGTCTTGCAAACAATCTATTTGCTTTGTGCAAGAAGAGCCATCTAGCAAACATAGATGGTAACAGTAGATAAATCCAATTTAAGTAGGCAAATCCCGGACTGTGTTACTAGTATAAAGTCACAACCTTCAAATGACTGGCACTCGGCACTGCTAGGTATATGTAGGTCAAAGCGTCCCTGCACTGCTAGTGCTAAGGTAGGAAAGGAAATTGTTCCAGTGTGGACATACTTATTGGCTGAAGGTATTGCCAGTATTTAAAGCATAATCGTGATGTTATTTGTGACACACACTCATGTTGTATTGCTTAAATAGCTACATATTAACCTTACAACAGTGGTAAAATACTCTAATAATGTTGTCTCACTTACTTTTGTTTTTCTCCTTTAGGTGAAATGAGCAAATAAACACTGATCTATTTCCTGCTATGGCCATATTTTCATGCTATGGTCATGCTGGCCCACATAGTCCACTCTACAAGCTATTTTAGTACCTCAGTTTTTGATAGAGACCCCAAGTTTCACACTATGATACTAAACTGCTGTCCCCCCCCCTCCCCCACCTAAATCTATTCCATTTTTCATTAGCCTTTCCATTCACGCTTCTTCTTGTACATCTTCTAAAGAGCAGGATGACACGGTCTTCCACAAAATGTCATTTCTTTAACCCACAGGATCTGGACCGTGCGCTGAATCACTGTGTCCATGCCATAGCTGATTTTATTACCAGGTGGCTTTTGCTGTGGTGTGAGGTTATGGAGTGCAGCCATGGAGTAATGTAAGAGGAGATTCATTTCATTTGAATCAAAGTAATCGTAACATCATGAAAGTGCTCTCCATTTAAGCCATGCTAATGAGCTGCATTTTAATCATGTCCAAATAAAGTGAAGCGACATCTCACTGCCTTGGGGGCTCGTCTTGTGTGCAGCGAACTGACTGCCCACTGCAACGTGGACGCGAGTGAACCCGGCTCTGTGGTGTGTGAGATTCGGACTCTGCAAAAGCATCAGGGATTGGTCCCAGAGCACTGCAACACACTCTCCTCTTTTCTCACCTTGATTTGTGAATAATTACTATCAGACTTTGCCCGTGCTGAACTGGGCTCTGTCTTCCCAGCGGAGGAGACCTCCTTTCCAACAGTGTTTGCCACCGGACTCGCTTGACTTTGCCAGATATCCGCAGGTCATTTTGCCTTTGAATAATGAACAGGGCTTGTGCTCAGGATGGTCTCCTACACTTTTGCTTTGATGCTACATTAGTTCGTAAAGGATAGAAAGAGAATAGAGTTCAGTGAAGGTTAAAGATCAAGCTCTATTGAGTAAATGGCTGTTAAACTCTGACTCCTTAATAGATCCACTGAAGCAGTGGATTTGGAGAGCATTAGAGTGCCAAGCTACTGCAAAGATATGTAAAAATGACTTCAGGCTAGGATACTAGATAGCTCAAAAGATGGTGAATGAACCATAAAGACTGAGAAATGTTTTTTTTTTTTGTTGGTCATGTAGCCTAGAGTCACCCACAATTTATTTCACAGAAAGCAGAAACAGGGTTCTGGCAATACTTTTTCTATGGCATGCATTTAATTTTTATGAGAAAGCCTCCTAATTTCCTTGTTTTAATGAATTGTTTTATAATTATATAATTTCATAATATTCATATTTTATAATTAATTACCAAAAAAACGATACTTCTGGTTTTCAGAATCACAGTTGCATGTTGTTTTAGCGTATGGTATTGCGCACAAAAACATAACTAAATCATAAGAAATGAAACAACTAATTAATATAAAGAACAATCTTAATCATAACCACATTTTCCGGTCCTTGTTTTCAAGATTATTTTCAAGTATAACATAATCTCATCATTCCTCCTTCATTGTTTTCTGGGTTTTATAACTCCACATCAAGTTTTACAATGTCACACCCAATTTCATGTGTTTCTTCACAACTCTGGCTTTCTATTGGTTAAAAAAAATCGACCAAACCTGCTGCTGAGAAAGACACTCACTGCCACTGTGACCAAAGAAAATGCATTTTTTTTATTATTTATTATATTTTGTTATCTTGCACCTATAACTGAAATGTTTTAGAACTCATGTCCTTCTACAAAGGTTTTATAATGATGGGCAACAATAAGCATCGTCAATATATCTCCTAAGCTAGATCTTTTGGTGTGTTTAGGAGCCTTACTCTCCGCTCTTAATCCCTTTTTGTTTTTTTTTATTATTTCCCCATTATTACTATACGTCGTGGAACACGTCTGTCCCGCATCCTTGGGTCCTAACACCAACCACCACATCTCGTAACAAAATTAACATGTCTACAACTAAGAGTGGTCCACAGCAACTTGGCTTTCATTGACAAATATGAACAAAATAGTTAGTAATAATATCACAGAACAGCAGTTATCCAAAGTGGATGGAAAAGGTGTCAGGTTTTTGAAAATTTAATGAAAATTATAACTACGTCTAGAGTTCTCAAAACTGACATGTTTATAACTGCAAAAAAAAAATCACTATTATTCTCATTTCGTTACTCGACCATGAGAACCATACTTATGGGATTAAAACAATCCCTCAATCACTGTTCGTTACATTGTATTTACAAGGCAGTATTAGTCTAGAGCGAATAGAACTAGATTTCAGACACATGATTGCATGGCTTTGCTCAAGTGAGTCAGCAGATTCTGTCGGATTAACACACTTTTAACAACATGCCTGGCACACGAGATAACAGCTTGCACAAGCTCCCTCTAATAAGAGTTTCAATGCCTGAAACAAATACGTTGCATTAAAAAGGTAACGTTCTGGCAATTTATATGGTGGTTGTGTTTATTCAGTAAATTAACTGAAATATGAAATAAAAAAGGCATCACTCATACAGCTGTGGAGCGCTTATTAAAGAACAAATATATTTTTGGTGTGAACTTTTTTTTTTTGGCGGGGAAACGCTTGATTATCATGAAAAATGGGTGCGCTTCACATAATTAAATATTTTAATCAAGGCTGTTTTCAGGACGTGTGTTGTTCAGTGTTCGTTTGTGAGGTGAGGGACTGCGGTTGTACTCTGTTATAGTCATTCGGCAGGCTCCTGCCATCTGGATGCTGTGCACCACTTCCTTTTTCATCTCCTCTCGAGACCGTTGCCACTGGGCTCCTGAAAAACTTTAACTTGCAATTGTTTTATATACTTACCATAGCTGCTCGTGATTTTATAAACAAGACTTAGCAAGGACGCACGAGAGAGAGTGCAAGGCCGCACTGTGGGGAACCGAGGCTATACGAACAGCAGGACGCTATAAGAGTTTATTCACGAGCATCGCAAGAGGGGCCATTTACAGTCCAGCTCCGGCATATGCTGCAGAGATTGCCAGTGTTTTTAATGCATCAGCACTTCTCCCCCGCATATCAGTCTGACAGACTGCTTGGGTTTTTGAACCCAAGAGTCAAGAGTTGACATCTGCAAACTTTTAAAAGAAACACAGGTTACTTATTTTGAGAATTACCCTGGTGATATTTGGAGGTAATTCAGGCGTACAGGCAAAATATGAAACGAAGTGTTGCAAATCATCCGTTAAATCAACTCATAATTTGCCCAAAACAGAAACGTGGTCATCCTACCTACTGTCTTTTTACAGCTGAGTGATAAGATGTTATTTATAGTTGAGTGTTTGAGGACATGCGTGCACCACCAACTGAGTGAAACATGTGGAACATTTCTTAAGGAATGAATTATCCTGTTGTCAAATGAATCAAAGAGGCATAAATCGATTCGTACACAATCGATCAGTTAAAGTCAAGTCAATTCGGGTTGAATTTATTTTGTAGGATAAAATGTCTCAAAGGAGCTTTACAAGCATCTCGGCTCACTAGCTTTATGAACAAATCTGGGATGTCAGCGGGATGGAAATGGGTTCATGCCAGCAGAACAGTTTTAAAAAATCAACAGAATATGTAGTTAGGGATCAACACTGAGCCCATAAATAGATTTATAAACAGTTGCATAGTGCTGCATGAGACTCTGAAAGCACTTACCCTAACAGCATGGCTGAAAAGAAAACAAGAATATAACACAGCCATGAGGGTCCACGTGATTCATCCTTGATCATACGGATCATAACTGAGAAGCACAATGACAGTAATACACAAAATTCAAAGCAATGAGAATAAGCTCTTGGTTTTGAGCCAGTATGAGGCACAACCTCTGGCTATAAAGCACCGGAGCCAAGCACGGTCCAGCAACAACTGCCACAAATATATGCTACATACTGCAATTGGTGCAATTCGTTTTGCACTACCTCAATCAGCTAAAACATGTTTTTTAATTAATGCATATCTTATATGTGTAGACTTTCGTTATATATTGTTTGATCTTGATCATTGCAAATGCAAAATAGGTTTCTTTGGTGTCTCAATATTCTTCCTGTTTATGTTGCTATTCCACATGACTACACTCAATATATCGTCACTATATCTCCTAGGCTAGATCTTTTGGTGATATTTTGGGTATTTAACCCTGCTTTTTTTCTTCATAGTTTTGGGGGTTTGGGCACCTATCCCTGGAGAACACAATGGGCTGGTGTGGGTTTACTCTGGGCACTCCGGGTTCTCCCCACAGTCCAACGTGCTATTATGATCATTGGTTATGTGAAATTGAACACTGGATCATTGTTGTAAAGCTTTCCTCATATAGCATATTAAGCACAGAACAATTAAAAACTATAACAACAACAATAATAAAGCACTTGTCACAGATGGTGTTTATGCTATTGGTTCAGACTGCAGTCTTAGCCTAGTATTAGCCGTCTGTGGCACCGAAATGGCCAAACTGGAGTATCATGTATGTACTTAAGTCTTTTCTACAGTTATGTTAAATTATCAATTATCAATTTAAATATTTGGCATAACATAATAATAGCTTGGCAAAACTGTGCGTGTGTCTGTGCCAATCTTTATATCAGGATAAATATAAAAGCTTTTCCAATCATGATGAACTTCTTTATCTCAATGACAACAATTTTATTGTTCGTTATTTTCTCTGAGATACAATTAAAACATTAAAATGTTTTTTATTTCTGTCTCGATGCACTCTGGATCGTGCTTACCACTGAAAAAAGCGAAGGCGGCTTCCCAGCATGCACTTCTGCCGGCGGCCACTATGTGGCACTGACAGAGCACAAAACAGCATGTAGAACCAATTAGAAATGAGAATCCACTGCAGGCTGCTTTTACAGGACACAGATACTTCAGAAGGAATGACCATGAAACACTTCAGAAACACTTCAGAGCCAATGTTCCCGGTGCTGTGCCAAGCTCTGTACCAAGAAACCGTGTTCACACACTGAGACAGCAACATTTTATGAGCTGCACATGATTAGCTCATCTTCTCCCTGCAGGTCTGCTGGAGCACCAGACTAGATACATACTGTGCATCCCATACTGTGACATTCACACAAAAAGACAAGCTAAATAAATATAAATAGAGTATTAAAACTGAAACATAATATGCAGCCATTTCATCACTGGAGTTTATTGTGGTGAATAAGATCGTTTTTTGTAGCCAGGAAAATTGGAGACAAAACATGAAAATATTCAGTGTTCTGACTAAATCTGTAGTGGATTGTAGTGGCTTAAAGGTTCAGGTACTGCGTTCTAGAACGGGTTCAAATCCCATCTCTGCCAAACTGCAACTGTTGGGTCCTTGATCGAGACCCTTATGCCATGATTGCTTGCACTGTAAGGCTGTATCCATTGTAAGTCACTCTGACCAAGGGCGTCTGCTGAATAGAAATGGAAATCACAGTAGCAATAGGTAAGCCATGATTTATGAATTACCTACTCCCAGCGGCATGAAGGCATTAGGTCTGTTTGGGACTGTGTTGACCTAGTGGTTAAGGTACTGGACTATGGACCAAAAGGTCCAGGGTTCACATCCCACCTCTGCCACAGTTGGGTCCCTGAGCAAGGCCCTTAACTCACAATTGCTCGGATTGTAAGACTGTATTAATTGTAAGTCGCTCTGGATAAGGACGTCTGCTGAATGACCTAAATGTCGACCACAGGCTTTACTGGACCTGTCCGAGGCACAGACACGAATTGCATGAAGACTTTCCTGTCAGTTGTAAATGTCTGAAATTCTACCATCTCTCTGCAGAACCCCCTGTTTACACAAGAGTGACATGACACTGCATTCAAACAGACCCTTTTTGTGTATGTAGTGCGTCTATGGAGGGATCTGGAAGTCACTCCGTTGTATCTCTGGAACAGGTATTCGTTTGAGGTAGAGCTTTACCAAGAGCTCTTCTGAATGCTTACAACATAGCAGTGTTTTTTCAGTTTTCATTGGGTGGGCAGATGATTCCTCTTCAGCCTACCCATAGATGCTCCCCTGATCCAAACATGTCTTCCTTTATATGAGGCTGTCTTCTAAATGTGACGTTTAGCCAGTAAGCCGAGGGTCTTATGAAGAGTAAGACTTTTTCATCATTCGTAAAAATCATTAAAAAAGAAGGTAGCAGAGGGAGTTGTTATAGAAACACATACTCATCGATCATATTATTAGGTACACTTTTACACTCACTGCTCATATGAACAGTTATTAACAGTTAAGTTCTCGGTGGCTCGGTGGGTAGCACCGCTGCCTCACAGCAAGAAGGTCCCGGGTTCAATCCCAGGGTGGAGCAGCATGGGTCCTTTCTGTGTGGAGTCTGCATGTCCTCACCGTGTTTATGTGGGTTTACTCCGGGTACTCCGGTTTCCTCCCACAATCCAAAGACATGTGTGTTATGTTAATTGGGACTATCTTGAGTCCAGAAGTGACATTGCGGTGTTTAAATACTCCTGTGTGTCTGATCCACTCATGCCAACACACTACCTGAGTGTCTTTGGGGTGTTAAGAAAATGCATAAATAGTAAAGTGTTAGCAACTAGTTGTACATGTGATCCTTAAAGATGTTTCATGTTGTACGATTCAACATAATGTAGTAGGATAAAAGTGTAGAATTATTTTGTTAAGGGTTAGGAATAAGCCCCATCATTCTGTCCCATATGCATGGCACGTGGTAATACATTTCTGGGTGGCTGTTGGACTCAGAGAAGCTCATTAGAAAGCTTGGTGAGAGCAGTAAGTTGGCAAGTAAGTTGAGTTTCTAGACTCTTACACAAAGATGAGTCACTCTCATCGAACTGGGCGGGAACAAGCACGCTTCTCTGACGGCTGCCCAAATTGATCTAGCTCTGCAGAACAGACTTTCATTTGCTCATTTTTGATGCCAGGATGTGCAGCTATGGCAGCTTCTTTCCAGCAATCAGACATGCACACCAAAGAGAGTTACAAACTTGCCATCATAGTCAGGTTACTTGCTAATGTCTGCAATTGTATTAGACCCTGATACTCGCTCTAAGCTTGTTTGGCCTCTTTTTATATTTTTGGATAATAAAAAATAACCGGTGCCAAATCAAACTAAACAGCTTTCCCATACATGTTTTAGGTTTGTTTGTTTATTTATTTGGTTTGCTTAACGTCGCTATCTGCATCAGCGGTCATTTCAGATACACACAAGGCTATATCTACAGTATACACACGTTTATATCAGAACTAGTTACACAAATACATAAGTCAATGCCAATTTAGAGTAATCAATTAACTTAACACGCATATCTTTAGACTGTGGGAGGAAGCCGGAGTACCCAGAGTAAACCCACACAAACACAGGGAGGACATGCAGACTCCACACAGAAAGGACCCAGGCCACTCCACCCTGGGATTGAACCCGGGACCTTCTTGCTGTGAGGCAGCGGTGCCGCCCACCGAGCCACCGTGTTGCCCGGGACGACCTAAAGACACCTGGAGAGGAAATAAGCTTGCATTATGGGATGTTACTATACTGTTAAGATATGAAAATGAAAAAATTGTAAGACAGGGAGATTTGATTAGGGATGGACTGTGTTTCTAATTCAAATCTTCCAGGCATGGGTGTTATTTACTGCTATTTCAGTTATTTACTGCCTTTAACTGTGCAAGTCATTCACTTTCATATGAAACTGATTTAAAAGTATATTTCAATAATTTTGTTTTGTTAGTAATGTTTCATTACCTGTAATAGTTTAACATTCTGTTAAGATAACTCTGGAATTTCAGATTGGTTTAAAAAGGATTGTTTTTTTAGAATCAGTCGAGCAAAAGTCCTCAGGGTATAATCATATAGTTTTTGAGTCATATGTAAAAGTTCAGAGCGGCTTTGATTTTCCGTTTGTGCTACCCTTTTATCATACACAATTGGGTTTATTTTTGCCTTCCTTCCTTTCACATTCAACAAGCGGTTGATCTGCTTTTAAGTCAAAACTCTAGGGAGTTTAAATGATCCCTTAAAATGTCCCAAAAGGCAACCTGACATCCATGCTAAGCATGGTCATTATATGCTCAAGCTTCAGCATTTCTAAGGAACAGAGAGTCTTACGTTGGAATGATATTATCCTCATTTAGGAGCAGGCACTTTTGTTAAGCAGGCCTGTAAAAATACAGATAATGTACGCTTACCCTCGTAATACGATTATGTTCTGATTTCTCTTCCACCATCATTGTAGCCTTTAAAACTGTAATGTCTGATTAGAAGCTCATATAATGCACATGTACACAATCAGCATGGTTCCTCCTGAGGTCCAGTGGTCGATCTAAAATGTAACATGGAGTGACAGGCTGTATTGGCAGGGTTCCACATTCTAACCAGCATGGGAGCGAGGATGAACTTAGCACAACCTCAGCAGGCAGCAAGTTTACATATGAAGTATTTTTAAAATTGTAACGCCTACATTTTAAAACACGGGGGAAAAATAAAGCATTGCATTTGGCATATGCAAAAGTTTGAGTGCCTTTCTGATCAGTCCCCTAGTTTCTTTCATAATGTCTCTGAACTTAAGGTTCAATAAAATGTGTCCAGTTAAAGAAAATGTTTAAGACAGATGTACAGTACTATATAGACATGCCTTGGCAGATTATATATATATATATATATCATTATTTATGACAGCTTTCATTTTTTTTCATGGGGTGTATCTGTGGTAAATTAAGTTGTATTTATGTGATTTGGAAGGACTCACACCTCTCTACATGAGGTATCGCAGGAAACAATGCATAGCAGAGTCAAAGAAAGGAGGAAAAACCTGTCCAGGGCTCAGAGTTAGAATTGGACTGGAGAAAGATTGAAAATCTGATGCATTGAAAGTTCTCAAGAGCACAGCAGTGCCCATAACTCAGAAATGGAAGACGCTTTAAACAACCAGGTCTCTTTCCAGAGCTGGCTGCATCACTATACTTAGTGATCAGAAGAGAAAGGTCTTGGTAAGAGAGGTGACCAAAAACCTATTGGTTACTCTGGTTGATCTCCAAACTTCCAGAAGGTCAACCATCACTGCAGCACTCTACCAATCAGAGCTTTATGGCAGAGTTACCAGCCTGACAGCCTCTTTTCTGTAAAATACACAAGGCATGCCAGGAGCTTTTAGGTTTCATGTGTCTTTTTCTGTGCAGAGGCTACTGTCTGGGCACTGTGCCATAAGGCCCAGGGGTCCACAAAAGTTTGCAAGACTGTCCCTGCATACTGGTATGTTTTAGCACTTTATGTTAGGCCTGATGGCATATTAAAATCTTTTAGATACCATCCAGAGAGCAGACTGTTCCAGGTCAAAACACTGCACAGTTTAGGCCCTTATGGCAACAGCATTGTATTTCGGGCACTCTGTCTTGCTCTAGTACTCACAGCTGCAGTAGACTTCCAACCTATCAAATAGTGGCATTTGAGCTGGCATTTCTGATCTCTCATGGTGTGACATTCTGTAATAACGCTAGAATGTTTGAGGACTCTAGTGTGAAGGGGTCCAGCATGCAAAGCAACAGAAACTCAAACAGAAGAATACTCAAACAAGAGCTTGAGGTATGTCTACGGGCAAAAAAGGAAAAATGAGAACGCAACACGTTTCAGAGAGAACATACGAGACGTAAGCAAACACAGGCTCTCAAACACCAAACACAAAGGTCAAAGAGCGAGCACACAGAATAAAAGCTCAAAGAACTCTAAGCTCTAAGCTCTAGAATGGAACAAAAGCACAAAATTTACATTTAATCCATGGCGTCTTACAGAAGTGCTTAGTATTATTCATAGTAGACCTTACCTTGTGCTAATGCAAATACTGTAACCTAGAGCCAAACTAAAGTTAGAATTTGGTGGTTTGGTAAAAAATAATAATGAAGAAAATAAATATCGACAGTATTTGTTTATTAACTGTACATGTGCAATCACTGTCTGTGCTTAAATGCTGACTAAAGGTTCGTCATTAGATAGTGTACGAAGACAGCAAGAGACATTTAGGCATTCAATGGTCAATAGATGCTTGTCTTACTGTCATAATTAGAAGATTCTCTAGCTGCTCCATGCTTGAGTCGAGATGGATGTGAGGTACAAAGTGTTTTTTGATTAAAGTCTTAGCTAAGACAGCATTTGCCATCTCATTTTTAGCATTATAGGCAGTGTTAAATCTGTAACAGGCTGCTATAGGGAATGCAGATTTGGGGTTTAACTCACAGAACAACACAGTGCAACAAGATGCAAAACATACCACAAGCAAGTGTCAAAAAAATAACTTGATGGGATGAAAATTCACAGCAGCTGTCAGTACTCTGGCAAAACAGAGCGCATTCAAAGCCGAAACATACAAACATTTCGAAAGCTGCTGACATTCCTATAATAGTGCTATGCAACACTTTGTTTTAGTAATTAACTAGGAGTATTCTGGGAGTAAACAAAACATATCAAATGCGAGTTTAAAGGTTAAAGCAAAAAAATAAATAAATTCACATTTTTTGGAAAGTGAAAAAAAAGTTATATGTTTAACCCGCAACTTAGATCAAAGCCAGTCAAGAGTCCTGGATTCTAACCAACAAATCAGGAACGTTTCATAATTTAGGAATGACAGGGAATAAGAAGTAGTGCCCTTGCATTAGCGTGATGAGAGCTCAGCTAGTTACTGAGTGGTCATCATTGTTGCTGGTGAGAGCATGAGGGACGGTGTCCTTAGTGCCACCGCTGTGGAATGAAGATGAAAGTGAGGTATATGGCCTAATCAGATTGTCTCCTGCAGTTGGACCTCGTATTCATCTTCTGCCAGCAGCCATGCAGCCTGGGCCCTTCGAGCGCTAACTCCGTACCACATAAATCACAATCGGCCTGCAGTCAGCTCTCATTGCCAGCAGTGCACTGAGCGGTTCGGCTCAGCCCAAAAGAATCATGCTTTACGCATACCTGAGTCCCGCTCTGGATGGCCTGGACCTTATACACACCCCAGTGTTGTTTTCTTCACTAGGAGAAGCCTCAAATCAAGATGGATACCTGGTTAAGAGCCTAATGATTTTGTCTTCAGGGGAATCATGAGGATGCTTTGGTTGGATTTTTCAGTGTGGCTTAAATGCAGCACAGCACGGTCCTTTGTCAAGGTTGTTCATGGCATCTTTGAGGTTGTTTTGCTAGTAAGTTAATGTAAGTGTGTTTCTAGAAAGTATAAATGTAACAAGTTTATTTCACAACATGCTGTTTAAAGCATTGTACAACAAAGATGCTTTAAAAAAAATCACTTACCATACACTACATTGTTTGGTTTACTTCTAAGAGGTCTGTCAGACACTCGAGTCTGAGCATTTGAGTCAGGTCTTCACTGTGACATATAGACCACATTCAAAAAATGTGGGGTAGCACGGTGGCTCGGTGGGTAGCAACACTGCCTCACAGCAAGAAGGTCCAGGGTTCAATCACAAGGTGGAGCTGCCTGGGTCCTTTCTGTGTGGAGTCTGCATGTGCTCCTCATGTCTGCATGGGTTTACTCTGGGTACCTGCATTATAGGCAAGCATCTGTAACAGGCTGCTACAGGCAGTCAATGCAGGGAATGCAGCATTGGGGTTTAACTCACAAATCAATGCAGCCCAACAAGAGGCAAAACATACCCCAAGCAAATGTCAAAAAAATTGCTTAAAGGCCAATTTTAGATGGACTGAAAATCAACAGCAGCTGTCAGTACTCTGGCAAAACAGAACGCATTCAAAGCCAAAACATACAAAATCTGGAGCGGTTCATATATATATATATATGTATGTTTTGAGATGAACCTATGAATGTATGGATATAACCTTGTGCGTTGCTGAGATGGCCACTGATGGCGATAGCGACATTAAAGAAGCCAAACAAACAAACAAACAAAAAGAAAATGTGAATGACCTATTAAACGCACTATTTGACCTATTTGGGAAGTAACTGTGAGGTATGCAAGTGCTAAAACAGCTGATATTTTATTATGCTCTTCTGATTTCTAATTTCTAACACTGGCAAACAGTGAGTATTTTTAGCTCGCTCCAGGTCTTGCATGATCTGTATGTATGGAAGTAATTCTCAAATCTAAAAGGGTACAAAGTTCTACAGGAAGTACATGTCCTGCAGGTCTCTACTCTGCTGTTCCATATGCTGTTTGGTCGCGGCCTACACATCTCTCCGACTGGAGCCGTGGGAGCGCAGAAAAGACATCTGCTGCCTTGCCTGTCCACGCTGGCTCTCAGACCGCCACCGAACACACACCTAGCCTGCAGCCTCCGTTCAGCTGTCATGAACCATGAGCAAGTGCAGGGATTTTCTCTGGCTTTCTTTCCCCCAACCAGCTGCTTCCCATATGGTCAAACACTAGCTGTCCAATGTTTAGTGATATATGGAATATATGTCTGTTTGTATTGTACAAATCTGTTTGGGCAGTACATAAAATGTCTTTGGTTTGTCAAAAGCCCTGTTTACACGGTCGTTTCATAAATACTGAGTTTCAGGATTGTAGAGTATTTGTGAACGCAGGTAATATGTGAGATATTTAGCCATATATTAAACGACTGTAAATGTTGCAGTCTCACCCGGACACATCCGGCAACCAAATTCTCGTCCAACACTTTAAGACGTAACACATGCGATCAAGGATGTCCATCCCTGCCTGATCAACACTCCTGGAGGACACACAGCTGGGAAACATAAGAAACGTAATTTTTTATTAGCAATTTGGACCGATACTACAGGAGGTAGGTCGTGCCAGAAATGAAAGCATAATTTAAACTGTAAGATAAAAATGCAAATCCAGCCAAATATATACACTGTCCAAAATTAACTGCAAAGTCACCACTGTATTAAATATTTTACACAGCTGGCATCCTCTTCTTGCTGAAGGGCAGTAAAGAGATTGTATAAAATCTCGACCTTCGACGCTGCAAGTAGTTTTTACCATTTAAAAAATTGTACACAGAACAGTGGGTGGTTCTGAGCTGATACAGTTCTCGGTTTGGAGACTGGAGACGGGCGTTTATGTATTATGTGTAAATGACAAAGTGGCAACAGAGTCATTTGAAATGAGATCAAATGACATTAGATCATGCTATGCAAACACAACATAAAAAAAAAAAGTCAATACGTCATACGTTTTTATGAACGGTATGGTTTCTAGCTAAAGTGACTAGAAAATGACTCATGTTACCCCCTAAGGCCAAATTTGACCTGCTTTTGGGTGGTAGGCGGGTGGTTTGTTCCAAGCCTCGGTCATTACCTTGAGAAAATTTGCCAGACAGCATCAAGTTTTTATGATCCACTTACTGTAGGTGTGTGTGTCTGTGTGTGTGTGGCTGAAATGCACTCACCTAAGGAGTACTTACAGATTTTTGAGAGTAGGGTATTAATACACCAGGCTGTATTTTATAGCAGATCACCAACAGGAGCTGGGCTTCTGGAATGCTATATATCAGGTAAATGTACACCAGGGTGCTCATGATCTCATCTGTAGTCCTAAGTATACTGGGAGTAACTTATACTTGAGTCCAGTGGGACAGAGGTGACTTAGGGTGGTTAAGGATGTGAACTATGGGTACCTCAAATCCTCAGGTTAATTCTAAAATGCTCCAACATAAGAGTGTGGGCAAAATGCTAAGACAAATGGCTGATTCTTAGACAGCTGAAGCCTAAAAGCCAAGAGCTTTGTAATTTAATATCTATACAACCTAATCTATACACAACATAAGTAACAAAGTGAATGAACCGTAATAAACTATATGAGAATATATATATTTATGTAGGTTGTACTTTGGGACTGGAGATGGTTGTGGTGAGTTCCCTGTTAAAAGTATTGGACTGTGGTCCAGAGGGTCCAGCGTTGCCACTGTTGGGTCCACAATTGTAGATTATTATTGGATTATTATTGGATTGTAGACTATGAGCTGTAAGTCATTCTGTTCTGGATAAGCATGTCTGGTAAATGATTATAATACACAACGTTTTTGTAAGTGATTCTGGACAGAACACATTTAAAACAAGCCTAGATGCTTCTTCAATATCCCCACAACTGCCTTCAGACATCTAACTCTTCTAGAATATTCTGCAAAACACCATTTAGAGCTATCCATTCAGTCTTTAAGAACCCGACAACCAAATGCTGTACTTATGGTGCCAGAAAACTGTCAAACCGAAAACGGCAGCCAGTACCCAATGTGTGGTTCAGTTGGTATAGAACTACTTCTCAGTTCTCTTGTGAAATGAGGTTTGAGCCTAGTAGGCACATGATGCGTGCTGAGAGGTTCTGCGTGATGCCAGTTCAGCATGGTGCTACTTGGAGGTTGTTACTGTGAGGCCAATTGTTCCACTGGCTGGCATCTGAAGTCAAGTGATTGGCTCATGCTAGTGCTTCCTAAAAGTTTCTATTCCTTCCTTTCTTGCCATGTGTGCAACCAGCCAGGTTGTCCCTTGTATCACTTCTAGGGCTATCCGACTGTGATATGCAATGCCCCCCCCCTCACCCACACCCCCCCCCACCCCCACCCCACCCACACACACCCCCACCCCACCCACGCACACCCCTCCCACCCCCGAACATCGCATCAGCAGTTGGGGAAGTGTGTCATTCCATAACAAAGTTAGGATAGAAACACTCACCACAATGCCTCCATAATCGAACAGGCATCAGGAGGACAAGGACATGCAGTCTCCAAACCTGGTCTGCCACAGTGTGCCCTGTGTAATAAAGCATGTAATAATAAATAACAATAGTAATAACAATAATAATGATAAATACAGGTCATGAATGTTGCCATTACCTCCTTAGAGGAAGAATTGTTTTGGTCATGCGGTGTGAGTCTTAAGCTTTAATTCAGAGTGCGTCTCTATTTTGCTTTTTGCTCCAGACACCCCATCCTCGTTTTTGAAGCAGTGTTGAAGAAGAGAGTAAGTGACATAATAGGATGGGGGAAAGGGGACAAAAATCCATGGTGTGGTCACATCAGTAATTAACAGCTGCTTTGGCTTGGGCTTAATTTATTATGCAGTGCTCTTAGTGGTCCTGCCCCCTGACACCCAGCAGAATGAGATCAGATCCCTGCAGACAGCCTGCATCTGAATAGAGCTCTTTCTGCTGCTGATCAACCATTTGTGTGTGTGTGTGTGTGTGTGTGTGTGTGTGTGTGTGTGTGTGTGTGTGTGTGTCTCTGTGTGTGTGTGTGTGTCT